>JAPEVG010000109.1:0-39047 GCA_029747595.1 Trametes cubensis
CCTGTGCTCGCCACCTCTCTCACCCTCGTCGCCGCCCGCGCCGTTGCTAGGGACGACAGCGACCCCGCGCACGGCAAGATCCTCGAGCCCGCAGCGGGCGCGCACATCGCGCCCGGCGCAGCGTTCAACTTCACGTACCAGGGTAGCGGGGACTACTGTCGCTCCTCGTACGCGTACTCCGTCTGGCTCATCACCGACACACCGACCTCGTTCGCGCCGGTCGACGTGTTCACCGCTGGCCACTTCTTCGGGCGGTACGACCTCCCGAACTACCCCGGTGAGCAGCGCCCTCTTTGCGCAGACGCGTCCGATGGGCGCGTTGTGTTGTGACGTACGACACATGATACTGATGCCGCTGCCGTCGTTTCTAGCGGTGCCGTACCCGAAGAACCCTGCGCCGCCGCAGCTAACCATGCCCSGACTTTTCGGTCTCACCCNGGTGGCTTCGGTCCCTCGCAGACCGCCCACCAACAAGACCNGTGCAGCTTGCGGTCCTGGAGGAATGGGCCGGCTGCGAGATCGACGTGAGTGAACATACTGTTTTGGTCTTGACCTCGGCGCTGACGAGTACGCTAGGGGCCGCTCGGCGTGTCGATGAGTCTGACGTACATCCCCGTCGTCTACAACGCCACTTCTTCCTGAGGGATGACGTATTCGGACTTCTGTTTGAGAGAACAGTACTTTTGGACACTGGGACTTTCATACGGACATGGTACTTACCCTCGCAGAGACAATACCCGCGTCGCCGCATATCTTAGCTTTCCACTCATCTGATCTGTTGTCGTAGTTTGCGTTGTGACCGTACGTTGCATGCTGCGAAACGTGTCTTGTGATAGTACTTGTCGCTGCGTATATGGTATATGTTGTTGATGTAAATCAAGCTATATGTCGGCCGATGATGACCTTGAGGTCTGCGCGCTGTTGATACGCGCATACATGAGAGTAGGTTGATCGATTATGACCAATAGGAAAGTCGTGAGTGCGCATGTATACATTTTGATCTAGAAAGTTAGTGTTAGTATGGGGGTATTCCCATGCATATTTGATCATTATACTGACTGATCAGAGGTGTTGATTATAAGCTCACCTTTTCGGACGAAATCGTCAGGGGACGCCCGTGCCCTGAAGTTTTCTTCCAGGGGCCGCGGAGTCGCACACTATACAGCTAGTTGACCTACAGATCGCATTAGAGCGACGAACCATGAGATTGCGCCACTAGCGTATAAGATCCGTGTATTTTCGGAGGCATATTCGTCTTCACCAAACTTCTCTAGATCTGTGTCAATCAAGTTGAACCTAGATAGACAACTTGTGTGTTTGTCCAGAACACATCTCCAGTCTAGTTCAAAGCCACGATGGAAGAAACAGCTCGAGCAGCATGGATTTGTCTAATATTTGCCGTATCATGAGGATACTGTACGCCGTGTACGGTGTGGAAGCTGGCGGAGTGGATTGAATCGCTAGCGGCAACTTAGTCTCCCGTAGGCAGACGACCGATGTGCTCTATTGAGTGAGGGGAGGACGAGCACAACGGACGCGGCAACTGCCGAGCGCTTCGCAACAAGGTGAGTGCATCACAGCCTCAGCCGCCGGCGACATCTTCGAACTTGCGCAACGACGAGCATGTACTCTTATCTCGGTGCCAGCGTGCCATTTCCGTCAGCAACGACGTTCCAAACAAGATCGATCCGCGTATCGTCTCACTCACCTCAACCCGCGCAGGTTCGTATGCGCCATCATCGGCCTACTGAACATTCCATCGCGCTGTCAGCTCACCGCACTTCTTTCGCGCTCCTTGTGTTCATCATTGGGGCCAAACCCAATAGCGGTACACATGACGTTAGAATTTCTCCTGTTGAGCACCTTGCTGATCGCTGTGTTGACAGATCAACCTGCAGAAGCAACGGCGGGTGACCGCCGAGATCCGAAGACGCAGACTATACTTCGCCGTTGAAAGGTTCCATGAAAGATCTCGTTGAGCGTGACCTCGTCGAAGGCTTGTGCGGCCATGAAGTCCCGAATATGGTACCTATCTAGCGCTAGTTCACCTTTGAACGGCGGCGAAGAGAGCGGAAGGTTTGTGAAACATCAGTTTCCATGTCAATGTAATATGTGGATGACCTCCGAAATATCGGGTAGATCGCCCTATATGTCAGGCCGACAGTAAGTATGCAGCTGATCAAACACTGCGAGCGTGCTGAAGCGCGTCCGTCGCATGCGATAGTGGGATTGGTACGAGTTTCATGGGCGTTCCACTGTGATTCATCCCATGGTCTTAGAGAAGCCCGTCGGGCGACGCGCCAATTGCAGCGGCAATCTCATCCATATGGTCACGTACGAGTGATACACATTACCTAGTAAGTATATATACGACTACGAAACCTGGTCGATGCACAGGATGCTGATGTACTAGGTTACCAGAACCGTCTGCTACACAACGTGAACGCAGACTCGATACGGTCCACGTCATGCTTGGGGCGATGTGCCAGCTATAGCCGCTGTGGTAGCATCTTCTCTACGCTTTTTCTCGCAGATGATGAACGACAGTAGAATGGCGTCCAGGAATGGCGTCGCCTTTGGAGAGACACGTATGCCCATTCTGCGTGATGTCGACGAGCATCCAATGCGGGCCCCATGAGACTTTGCAACGACCTGATTGGTTTGGCAATCAACCAGCTACATCGTCCCGAGTGGTAAGTCCCATGACCCAACAGATAGCGAAGATAACCCTTACCTCCATTCTGCTCGTGCCCCATAGGTGCTTCCAGACATACCATTTGCCATCTGCTGCAACGAATTTCTTCGCACTGGCTCGCCATAATTTTCGTTAGCGAAGGGCAGCCCTTCGAATACGCTTGGTACTCACTTGGTGAATAGCCCATCACGACGGAGCCAGTCGGAAACGTCTTTGGTCTCTCCGTGGAGCATGACCTGGTCATGCTCCCATACTGGCCGCCGCTTGTATTGGGCGAGCTTTTGCCCGCGCGAATCGTAGATGGTGGTCTTGCGGGTACCGGTGCTTGGAGGTGTGCTGATAGAGTAGAGTATATCTCCCGTCTCCGCGTCTACGACTACAGACTCCAGAGGGTCGTTGGAGAGGAAGGCTATTTCCATGGACTACGGTAGGGCGCGGCCAAAGCGGAGAGGCTCAAAAGCATGCTAGGGATGGAATGGTGTCCGTACGTCTCCGAGCTCTTTTATCTGCTCATCGGGAGCCTGGATCACCCGGGGCAATGCAGGAGCGCTGTCCCTGACTGCGATGTCGTCCACTACTTACCCATTCCAATGCTGGCAGCATGCGGTGATCACCGGACGGAGCACGGCGCCCACTTGACCATACAAACTGCCGTATCGTCTCTTCAGCGGCAAGATACGTTGCGACGGAGCGAACGACCATCCTCTACCCCTATTGCTTCGCTCCGATGCGACTACCAAACTAACATTTTAGTCGCACAGGTCGGGCGACCTGTTTCAAACCCTCCAGTGCCTGGGGAAGATCAGCATGCGACATGCCCTCATGGACGTTACTGGAGCGAATAGCCGATCCCTAACGCCGTAATGCCATCGCCATGTCCGTAGAGGCTATAGAGCATCTCAACAAAGGTGCGCCGTTTTCTCCCAGGCCTCATAGCAGAATTCACAACAGGCACTGATCTCGAATCGGAACGCCCGGGAGGCTCGAGCATCCTATCCCCGATTCATCATTGGCACTGTGTCCCGGCATCACTTGCAGCGTGTCATAGAAGGTTTCTATCCACATGCAGGTGACAGAAGGTTCTCGTTGTTGGACTGGAATGCGGACCGTGTCGAGCTTCAGTTGATGCATGACTGCGCTGCCAAGGGAGGTTCAAAGCCGGGGTATTCCCTGGCTACCGTGGCAGCGCTATGCGAATGACAGGCCATCGATGATCAACGTTTCAGCTGGGCGGCAGCGACAATTTGGACGATGTCATCTGTCCGTCATTCCTGTGGGCTACAGTTCCTCGTGTGCACGTTGAATGCTGACGGGATAGCATCCATGCTCACACCACCTCTCGCCAAAACACCCTTGTGCGTCGAAGCAATGGCCGCTACTCCGATTGACCGCGAGGGAACGCACAGGTACTGTCAATCCGGCGGCTGCTTTCATTGAGAATGGTCGAATGATGGTACCGTGGTCGACGGATCCCGTATGTTGCATGATAGGCGATGTTCACCCGGTCAAGTCCACACATACCGAGTCTGAGACGTACCGCCGGCGATCAGGATGTAAGGAACCTCCGAAGCTGAGGTGCTCCGATGGCCTTGACATATGATCATGCATGGTTACCTTCCTCTTTATTGTTAGACATGGCTCACTATCTCACTATGCATCATGACCTGGCCGCGTCCTGGAGGACCTGGACGACGCGACGCTCATTGATTCGCCGTGGTGTGCAAGGCCATCACGGATGATTGTTTGTCTTTAGCCGATTACACAGGTACTTAATTATTGAGTAGCGAAGTGTATGAGACTGCGGCACTTGTATCCACGTCTGCCATGTCACGCCGAACCCAAGTCGCGGGAGAGCGGTTGACATCAGAGAGTGGACAACCATGATGATACAGAGGCTTGGTTGCTCTAGTTCCATGATCCTTTAGGCCCCGTAGGTAATTAGTAGTGACATTCTAGAGCCTGATCTCGAGAGCCGCTACATCCGTATATCTGCTAGGTACTTCACTCAACACTCAATTTCTGGACTTGGCACCAGGCGAACTGTAACCAAGCTGGCAAGCAACGCAGAGTCGCAGACGTGCGCCACGGTGTGCCACAAACGCGTCTGGACGCGTTCGTCACGTGCGCACTTTCTCGGTATCATGCTAGCCGCCCGTACCGTGCTTTCCTCGCCTTCTTACCGCGAACGCCTTATAATCCTCGCATAACCGCGGGCTCTCTGGGACACTGGTGGCTTCTTTTCGTTATAATGTCGAACGATACTCCAACAGCAGAAGACAAGGCAAAATATGACGCGGCTAAGAAGGAGCTGCTGAGTGCGCTCACTAAGAAGCGGGCTCTGGACAAACAACTCGTCAGTCTCATCCCTGCCTGCCGTCAGTATGCACAAGCTCAACAGTACCATGAAACATAGGCACAATTGGAGGTTCAGATATACAACCTAGAGTCCTCGTACTTGACCGAAACCGCGGCTCATAGTGGTGGCAACATCATCCACGGCTTCGAAGGCTACCTCAAGAACCAACCTAGTGGTAGACGCAAGTACGAGATCAGTGAGGCTGACCGCATATTCTCAACAAGCAGTACAACTTTCAAAAAGGTCGGCTTGCTATTGCTATGAGCTTGTGTATACCCATTACTCACCTCGTTTCACGCAGTCCCTGGAATTGTTTGGAGAGGGGGAAGAGTCTACCGCCACAGGCGACGACCAGTCAAGAATGTCCACCCCGGGCCTTACCACTGTGATTGTCCCTCCGGCGCCGAGGCCTGAGGTACTCACTGCAGCTCAGCAGAAGAAGAATAGAGACAGAGAGTACCAGCGGAAGAAGCGGGCGAACGCTGCGTTAAGCCGCAAGCAAGGCGAGACACCCGTCAGTGATGATGAAAGCGTATCCGGACGAAAGCCGAGCAAGAGGGCGCGGATGACTGAGGACGATTAGGATAGCTGGGGAGAGTCAGAGTATGAGCTTGCTTTGGTGCGTGTTTCAAACCTGGATCGTCGTGCAGAAAGCCTTACGAGAATCTGTCAGCGTGCATCTGTATTACTATGCTATACGCTGTTTCATTGTATGTATTATACTGTATCATATACCTGCTACCTGTTCTACGCTCTCGTACGTCTATACATCTAATGTGCCAAAGAACTTCTTAAGTGCGATCTCGTCCAGACCGCCCCCGTCGGGATCGACAGCTTCGATACATCGAGCGACAGCAATAGTTTGTCGTGGTTCTTTGCAGTTGATCCACACCCGCCCGTTAATCCCTACCGCGGTCTCGAGCGGAAATCGTGAACCAAGCAAAGGGAAGAGAAAATGTTGAGGGTCGAGTAGTCTATCCCAAGCGATCAGAGACTAGCTTGGGACAGATAGTAAGAATACTCACAATCTGCACATTTTTAGACTGCACGACACCAGAAACCCTCCCTTTAGCTCTCCAAACCCTTCCGCTTTTCGCGTTTGCGCGTTGAAACACTCGAGTTCTGGCTCCATATCCTTGTGTGCCAGGGATACGCGCGCGTACAGTAGTGAGCCGACCTGGAAAGTGAACCAGACAATCAGCCTCGGACGACAAGGGTATGTTCAAGGGGGAATTCGCACCTTCAGGTTTGGTCGATTCCGTTTTGTTGCACCCTCAAAGGCGAGCCCATCCAAAGTGGCCATATGTGCAGAGCCAATATCCACTCGCCAATTCTCACCGCTGCGGGCGACGACGACTCCGATGACGGATTCTTGAGGAGCAGGAACATACTGCCTTATGTCTGTTAAGCGGATGTTTCAAGAGGACCTTGAGTATGAGGGTACACACCCGGCGCGAGTTGCCCTCTATCCACCATTTCTTTCCATTGGCAGAATGCTTGACTTCACCGGCGCGGGTAGAGACGATGGCGGCCTGTCCGTTCACAGTAGAGAGTTGCAGAAGACCAGGGCCTAACTTGAGATTTACATGTTGAGCAGGGACTTGCTCGCCAGGGAGTACGAGGGACATGATGGTAGAACTTCAAGAAGCGTGCTATAGCAGACGCGCCACAGGCCGCGCTTTCTTGACCGACAACCTCCATCTTGCCACTGCATCTGCTTTCATATCTACTATATGGTCGCGTGCATGATGGATCATTCAACACAGAACAATGTGCAGACTCGACTGACAACTGAATTCCCTGAACTTGCACATCTATCGTGAGGCCGCCCCAAGCTCTTCAACTCTGCAACGTCTTGACTGTGCTTGCGTTGTGATGCAGACGGGAGGACCTTGAAGACCTTCTTGCGGACCCTGCATACTTTCAGGCCATCTTTCACACTCTGCCGCAAGTGAAACTACTGTATCAAGGTCAAGCCGAGCTTGGCTCGGCAAATGAAAGCATTGCGAGTCAGTATGAAGTCCACAATCCACCACTTAACCTTGAACCTCATCGCTCGTTTAGGACACAACCTCACGTATCAGGATGATCTATACAAGTTGAGAAGCGAAACTCAAGAAGCGTTTGACCGGGCAAAAAGCCTGGAAGCTAGATGGAAGGAGATTGAGAAAGAGCAACGCGAGGTCTATCAGGTCTGTTTCTGTCACGATTCTTGCTAGTGTATCTCATATTGACCAGCTTCGTACTTTCGAAACAGCGTTTCGATCCACAATTCCTGCTCATGCGCTTGAGGCATGCAACGATCGCTCAGGATGATTTATCCGAAGCACGCGCGAACGCCTTCGTCCAGGGGTCCCCATCCGATCCGGGGCCCGCATCACTCAGTGGCAAGGACATCGATGACTTTGTGAAAGAGTTCCGAGAGCTCCGCAAGACCTACCACAAGAGAGTGATGTGGGGAGAGAGATGGACGACAGGCGACGTTGCCTGGCGTGACGACTGACTCGGGAAAACCGTGTCGTACTCAGTTGGACTTTGTTCTCATCGGAGGCTTACTTATCTGTTTGTTGTAGCATAGGGCTGTAATTTCTCACATACCCCACGGGGAGGCGCGACATTCGTTCAATCGCTCTCAGATCGTCTTCAGGAACAGCGGATTCCTTGACCAGGATGCCGCCCTTCTCCACAATTCCGTTGAATACAGTTCATGAGGTCAGCCCGGACAAGATGCCACTTTCCAAATGGCAGAGGAAATTTCTCGGAATTTAGACCCGTTGTCGTCCCGCCTGACCCCTTCTCGGAGGAGCTCTGCAACAACCTCGCTACCGAGCACAGAGCTTAACTTCCTTCCGTTTTCCCCGCGTGTCCCTCGAGAACGATCCAAGCATTGATCCAGCAAACGCGAGTAGCTCATGTTGTGTCTGTGCCTGACGGGACGAGCATTCAACCCGGCCAATTTGCTGACACTGGATGTCCACGAGACGTATTCTCGGCAGTCATGACAGACCACGAATTCATTCGAGGAGACTCTGCGGATATAAAAGCTCGGGGTGAACAGCCTGGGCTCTTTGGTGAAATCCGCCGTCGAACCGCGCGTGGAGCATCATGAAGACTCTTGCTTCTCTCGTCGCTGCCTCCGCATTGGCTGCCCCAGCCTTCGCGCACACCATCTTCCAGGTATGTTAATCCACGGCTACGACTCTACGTCAGATAATAATGCCACCCATAGGAACTGTACGTGAATGGCGTAGACCAAGGCCACCTCACCGGTATCCGTGTGCCGGACTATGACGGTGTATGTTTGCGTAGTTTATGCCTTCCCGCGAGACGTTGAATTGATAGTCTTATATTCTAGCCGATCATGGACGTGACGTCCAAGGACATCATCTGCAATGGAGGTATCAACCCCTACCACCAGCCCATCTCCCAAGCCGTGATCCCTGTTCCGGCTGGAGCTTCTGTCACCGCAGAATGGCACCACAGTGAGTAGTCATGTCATACATGCGCCGTCGAGAGAGTAGTATGAGAACGTGTTTGTACACAGCACTTGCTGGTGCGGACCCGAGTGATTCCGCCGATCCGGTCGATCCTAGCCACAAGGGTAAGTCGCAGTATAATCATGTGTATCTTCGAATGCTGACACTTCTTGCTAGGACCTGTCATGGCTTACCTGTCCGTGCCATTCAATTCGGCGTATTCTGTTTAAATAGAATATAGCTAACGTCTTGCTCAGTGCCAAGGTTAGCAACGCTACGAGCTTGGATGTGACCGGCCTCGGGTGGTTCAAGGTTTGTCGCGATGTTGCATAGTAGGGGCAGACAAGGTAGACTGACAATGAATCAGATCTGGGAAGATGGCATGGACAGCAGCCAAGTGTGGGGTGTCGACCGCATGATCGCCAACAAGGGCAAGGTCACCTTCCAAATCCCCGACTGTATCGAGGCTGGTCAATACCTCCTCCGCGTCGAGATGATCGGTGAGCTCCGACCATGCTGTACCCTATGATATCAACTCATCGCGTGATGCAGCCCTCCATGGAGCAGAGAGCTACCCTGGTGCTCAGTTCTACGTAAGTCCGCTCAAAACACTGAAATGCACTAGAACCGTATCTCACAAACGCATATAGATGGAGTGTGCCCAGATCCAGATCACAGGCGGCGGCAGTAAGCAGCCTGCTACTGTCAGCTTCCCTGGCGCATACCACGGTAAGCTCCCTCGGCGTCACCTTGACAGGAAGATATTCACGCGAAGGGTGCGTCCGTAGGCACCGACCCCGGCATCACGATCAACATCTACCAAAAGCTGTCTTCGTACACCATCCCTGGTAAGCTATCCTCCGTGGTGCACCCGTGCCATGCGATTTACCAACCGACAATACCGCGCCAGGTCCCTCCGTCTTCTCGTGCGATGCCTCATCGTCTCCGACTTCTCCTTCAACCACGCCGGCCCCTCCGTCGTCGACCCCTGTTTCGACCCCGTCCAGTCCCTCCTCGACTCCGACCAGCCCTGTTGGGAGTGTTCCGCACTACGGCCAGTGTGGAGGTTTGACGTGAGTGTTGACTACCGGGGCGTGATCTTGAGGGCATTTGCTTACGTGGCTGTCCTGGTAGGTACACTGGTCCGACTGCCTGCGAGACTCCTTACAGTTGCGTCGTATCCAACGAATACGTGAGTTTGCGCGCCGCCCTGCATGTCGAATACTCCGAGCTAATGTCTGCGTACAGTACAGCCAGTGCTTGTAAAGAGAGGTGCATGTGCCTCGTACTCTGCAGGATTGGTGGGCTGGCATTGTTGCTTCGTATCTGCGTCACGTCGTCCTCTCTACATCGTCCAGAGTATTCCGTTTTATGGCCTTCGAGGTGTAATTCAAGTCATGAGTCCACCCGTATCTGCCGCAACGCGCTTGATATCCGAGGAAGGACACGGAAGAACCTCGCATGACGACTCGTGCAGCATGTAGGACGTCAAAGCATTGCCATTCTCCCTCTGCTCATGACCTCTGCAAGAGCGTCCTTCATGGTGGCCATGCAGGATCGTGCTTCCCGGTATCTGTGACGTCCGTTTGGTGAGAGCCTGAGTTCCTCAATAGGGAACCGGCACCAAAACCTCGGTGCATCATATGACAAGAAGTCCTAGCTTCCACTCACCGATTTGCTGGCACCGACGAGCGTTCGGCTTCAACGTCACCTCTGGCTCGTTCCGTATGCCAGCAAATCCGCTGGACGAGGCCGGACGTGTCGAACCCCCTGGGGCGCCTCGCGCCGTATAAAAGAGCCAGATCCATGGCCGTGGTCCTTCAGACTCTCCACTGTATCGTGCAGCAAAAGAGCTGAAATGAAGGCCTCGTTCCTGTCGCTCGCTTCTCTCGTCCTGGTGATCTCCTCCGTCAAAGCGCGGACGGTCTTTTCGGTGAGTTGGTACCAGCCTCCCGCACTGTCGGTGCTACCAGTATCGCGGTTGCTCACTACGCTTCGATAGGCCTTCGCTGTCAATGGCGTTGAGGAAGGTCACGGCGTCGCGGTCCGCGTACCCTCGACGAACAACGTATGCATCGCATCCTAAGCCCAATCCACGCGCACAATGACAATGTGCCCTTCTTGGCAGCCCGTCAAAGACATCACCTCAAACGACATCATCTGCAACACCAACTTCATCCAGCCCGTTTCGACAGTCGTCGCTTCCGTACCCGCGGGAGGTGTCGTCGCGGCCGAGTTCCACCACACGCCGGCTGGCTACGTCGGACCCGACCCGTCCGACCCGTTGGACCCCACTGACAAGGGTAAGTTCAGGAGATAGCACCTGCCCCGTTCAACCGTTGTCGTTTCACCCACTAACCAAAAACTTTGAATACCAGGGCCAGTGCTCGCGTACCTGTAAGTCGGTTTTGGTTCCGATATAGGCCACGAAGTTCATGAGCCGCCATACCAGTGCGGCGGTTCCGGACGCTACCCAGGAAGACGTCACCGGCTTGCAATGGTTCAAGGTCAGTGCGAAGCGTCAGCGTTGAAATCCTATCGGAGGTAAATGTCTGACATATTCTGATGATGACACAGATCTTCGAGGAAGGCCTTAACCCCGCGACTCACCAGTGGGGTTCTGATCTGCTCTTCATCAACGGAGGGTATGTGAACATTACTATCCCTTCGTGCGTCCAGGCTGGGCAATACCTCCTCCGCGTTGAATCTATCTGTGAGTCCATCTGTGTAGTGGTGAACGTGGCACGTAGGTTGCAGCTGTACTCACCGTCGAACCTACCAGCTTTGGCTTCCGCGACTTCTTACCCCGGCGCCGAGTTCTACGTAAGAGAATACAGCATTATAAAGGGCACAGGACACTGATACTGCCGTAGATGAGCTGCGCACAACTGGAGGTCACCGACGGAGGTGATGCGAAGCCTGAGACCGTGAGCTTCCCGGGAGCATACACACGTAAGCCTGCAATATATAGCCACTTGGAATTGTGCTAACCTTGCGTACTAGCCACGAGCCCTGGTATTACCGCCAACATCTACGGTGCCACGAGCTACACCTGCCCCGGTAAGTTGCTATTCGTGCTTCTGCCGATGCATGCGCTAAATTTGAATATTGGAATTATTTAGGACCAGCGGTCTTCACTTGCTGAGAGGGTCGGCAGCTATCAAAAACGCCAGTGTTGTGTTTGATGAATCTTGGATGATCGTTGGAAGTAGGCTTGGTAGTACTAGTAGCGAGTGGTCGTTGTCGCGAATTGTTCTTGAATACATGCCATCTTGGGACGAGGATTCAAACAAGCGCGTCTATGACGCAAGCGGCGAATGCACTCTCCCCAACCACTCGAGCGCCTCAACGTCCTCCCTCCGTACTATGCACTAGACTAAGCTATCCATCTGTCTAATACAACGACGACCTGGTATCATGTCCACCTTCGTCTCTCACATCGTCGCGGACCTCTCTCCGAAGACTCTTCCTCCAACCGCCACCACAACGCCCGGCGAGCAACTCCACACTCAGGCTGAATCTCAGACCAAGGAGACTTTGCGCAGTCTCTACGTGAAGCTCGACCAGTCATCCTCGCCGGAGTCTCTCAGAGAATGCATTGACGCGCTGCAGACGCTCGAACACCACGAGCAGCTACTGTCCGCACAGGCCGCAGATGAAGAGGAGCAAACTCTTCGGCGCGCCATCATTGGGAGGCTCGCGCTTGGGCTGTATGCCCAAGCTCTGACAACGTACTTGGACGAGGCAAGTGAAGCAGAGTCAGAGCTTGAGTGGTGGAGCGAGCTGGGACGCTCTCGGCGATATGCCGCGTATTATCTCCTGCAAAGTACGTGACACGTTCAGGAAACGCGACTATGCCTTCTCTGCATGTGCTGATTGCGTTCTACAGCACTTCCTTTGCGAGTGGCGAATCTCTCCAAGGTCCTGTTATCTACGCTCAGATCCCACAACATTCCGTTCCACCTCTCCATCCTCAAACCCTCTTCCCTCCGCAGGCTGTTCCCGTCGACCAGCACCCTCCGCCCCAACACGCTCACACTCGCATTCTTCCCGCATCTACACCATCAGCCATACAGCATCGCTCTCACCTCTGCGCGCGGTTCGCGCAAGTTCGCGCTCACCACCTCGCCCACGCAGACGGTTACCTCTGCGTACGATGCGTTCCTCGACACCTGTTCCGGCGTTGCGCGAGCTTGTAGCACCATCGCGACACTTCCTGTGGAGCTCGCACGAGGTGAATGCAGGTACAAGCAGAAAGAACTTGAACGTATCCGCGACGAACGCGCCGAGGTCCTGGGCGCCTTGGCCGAGATGCGCGACCGACTTGCGTCTGCACTCGAAGGCAACACCAACGACCTCGCCATTGCCCACATCGCGACATTTACCAACTATCTGCAATCCATAGTAGAGGGAGAGGAAGTCACTCAACTACAGGACGTCGATGCTATTTCTCCAGGACGCGCTGTGGAATCCTTGTCTGTCTTGGCCAATTGCTCGCTACCGTCTCATCGATCCCTCCATAGTGCGGAAATGAAGTCGGGCCAGCTCCGCAGGCCATCGCGACTCACCCTGATCTGGCCGCGGCTTGTGTTCTTGCCGCCGTTAGCACTGTATGCTATCCGTACGGCATATGCGTCGCGAGCTTCGCTAGAGGAACTTGCGAAGGAAGCAGTGGAGACGATCAAGAGCTTTTGGGAGGGCTGGGTACTGGAGCCGTTGCGCGGCATCGTCAAGACCGTCCGTGCGGGTCATGATGACGGGGTCATCGTGACCAAAGAGAGCGTCCGCGCAGACCTCGACGTAAGTCTATCTTTCCACACACATTCCGAGGTGATACTGATGATACACGGTCAGTCGTTAGAGCGGATGACCCTGGCCTTAGCGCAGGAGAAGCTGCACTACGGCCAACCAGAACTCGCCGCGCTCTCGCAGCAGGTGCAGATGGGCGACCTAACAGCGGTGATGCAGATCTACGAGGAGGACATCAAGAACCCTTTCCGGTCTGCGCTGCAGGGCACGCTCCTGCGATCCTTGTTCATACAGGTGCAGAAGGCCAAGGTCCGTACATTCCGTTTCGAGCCCCATACTGCGGGTTTAGTGCGGGGCTGTTGACATGTTCTGCCGCAGGTCGACATCAACCAGGCGCTCTCCGGCATCGACAAGCTCCTGAAGTCGCAGGAACTGACTTTTGCGTTTGTCGGCGTCGCCCCGGCACTCGCGATCGTGTATGCATTCGCCGGCTACACCCGCAATCTCTGGACCGGCGGGCGCGGCCGGGGGCGTTNATGGTGGCAGGGCGAAACGCGGGAGCGTATGGCTCACTGTCAGGTCTGTAACCATATTTCTATAACGCGCCATGCACCGTTCTGACAACGTCTCTACCGCAATAGGCGGATCGAGCGCCTCCTCATCGCGCAGCCAGACTCGCACGCGCACCACCATCGCACWCACGGAACCGCCTCCAGCCAAAACAAGAGTCAAAGATCGCCCGCAGCCGTGTCGCCCTTGACGTCGGGGTTGCTGCTCCTGTCGGTGACGCACCTGCGCAAGTACGCGGAGACGACCTTGCCGGCGAACTCTCGCCTGCGCGAGGGCTTCTTGGAGGACGTCGCGGATCTCGAGGACCCGAAGCTCGGGCGCGAGGATAAGCTGCGCGTGGTGGATAGGATGTGGCGGTCGTGGGGCGAGCTGCTGGGTTGGAACCGCGTCGCGGCATGAAAGCTTGTAGCTTGTAGCGCCAATCGCTCGGACGATGTAGGTATCGGACATGCGAGTCGTGAGTGATTGCAGGATGGGATGCGATATCGTCTGCTTTTACCATGATCCATCGTGGATACCTTGCCACCGGTGTACGCCTCAGCCTGCGCCGGAAGCAAATGATAGAAGACCCCTTCTTCCGTGTCCTTGGTATGTGGGTAACACGCACATCAAGCATCACGCACCTCGTATCTGCCTCGAGCTCGTGAGCGTGGTTTGGAGCCTTGAGGCCCTTAGGCGCGCTCACTAGTGGAAGTTACATCACAGATTGGACCCACAAAGGCAGCCCTTGTTTGGGCATAGACTGAATGGATGGTGACGTGTTCCGTGGGACAGTACACGTTGTACCTGGGTCCTGCCAACACACTCAAGATCCAAAGACACGTCTGCTGGCTGCTATTCGTCACAATTCATATAGCATATATTCCGAGAACGCGAGCCCGTCCGAAGAGATCTTTGAGGACGCACCTCCCAATTTGACGAAAGGCCCTCCCGGTGAGCACCATCCAACCGCTGGGGGTGGTGTACACGCAGGTTACTGATGTTCAGCCCATCCGCGCGTACCACTCAGGCTACGAACATGCTCTCCGCTCTCACAAGTCTCTTCACCCGCCCCACGCACCCCTCCGCCGTGATCATGATCGGCACCAGCCACGCCTTCGCGCTCGCGCACCTCGTCCCCGAATCCGGCGAGCCCGAGTCCTTCACCGCAACCACCTCCGGGCCCGCGCCCGCGCCCGACGACGACGACGACGAGAAGCCGCTCCGGACGTACAGCGCGCGCGAGGTGTCGCGCGAGCGAATCGGGAGCGTGACGATGCGCGACTCGGACGCTGAGGGCGGGGGCGAGAGTGTTGCGTGGTCTCGGTTGAAGATGGTCGAGGATGTTTCGAGGCGGGCGCGCGAGCTGTGGAAGCTCGCTGGGATCCCGTGCATGGGCTCTGACTTGTCCGCACGACCGAGTGACAAGGACGATGCAGACGGCACTGGGAAGTGCTCAGCGGATGATGAAAGAGACGGGATCGTGCGGCGCATCGTGGACGAGGCCTTACGCCCCGCTGCGCTCGAGGCGATGGAGGCGATGGAGGCGCAGCTTCGAGCGCATGTGCACTCGACGGCGAAGACGAAGACGGATTGCTGCAGGACGGAGACGTTCCCTGTGTTCGTCGTGTTCGTGAGCCGCTCTGAGCCTGGGCCCATCGTGGGGGATTCGCCCAGGACCATCCAGCATTGGTGCTGATGCCCATGATGCCCGTTGCTAGCAAGGGGCACTGGCACGTTGCAAATGACTTAGTAGGCTAGTTCCTAGCCATGTATCTGTATCATGATGATCTGTTCGTTATTCTCCGTGTTCGTCTCGATAATCATAGCTCTGCTATGTAGTTGGCTAGGAACTCAGATCGGACCGGATTGGCCATGTCGATTCCCCGTATCCACCAGCTGTGCATGTGAATAGTCGAGCCCATGCAGTGAGCGAATGCGGATGGAACAGCGTTTATGTTGGGACCTCGTCGAAGCACGTCAAGGGCGGGGTAAACGCGCTCGCCGCTTTTAAGAACATAGGGTATAGAGATGTGCCTTCATGAAAAGGCTATCGCGCGAGCAGAGCCTCACAGAAGGCCTCACGGATCTTACGGGTTCGAATTGTAGGTGGCAGGGCGGCAGTAGGGATAAGCCACGCGCGTGGTGGACAAGAAGGGCTAGAACCACTCGGACCATGGAGATATCGGGGAACTGACGTCCACCGGGTGGACCATGGTGCTATCACTTCTGTGGCCAATTGGTCGTTCTTGGTAGGCGTTTGTGCGGSKACGTGGCGAGAAGGCGCTCCCGCGATTGCCTGTTTGGGTGAAGAGCGCATCAAAAGCGGAGGTTCGTAGCCTCGTGGCGCGCTAGAGGAGGCGGGGAAACGCCCATAAAGGCACACCGGAGGTCGTGTGCGTCGCTTGGTCGTCTTGACCACGACGTGTTCGGCGACTAGGCATCGGAACCTCGGGCCTCGGTATTCAATTAAGTGGACTGATGTTGACGTACTGAAGCAGTTCGAGGAGGCAGACGCGACGCCAACGGGGAAGTGCCTGGGAGACGAATACTCGCCCTCCGTCGCCYTTCTAGGCAATCTGGCTGGTGCGCCCGTGGGTGCCGTCAGCGGCGGGTCTTCAGCTGACCTCGGACGCGCGATGGCTTGACACACCGTCGACACATCCCTTCGGATCGTCCGGGGGTATGTCCCGGACGTGTGCGCGTTTGCCAGAGTGGGGTCGCCGTCGGATGGGCAGCGTTCTGGCCCTCGTTCTGGCCGGGCTCCCACCTCGCGCRGGGCACGAGTGGCGAGTTGCTGAATCTGTCGCGGGTCGATGGTCTGCGGTGGGAAAGGGCGGTGGTGCCGAGGGCCCTAGCGGGACTGCGGGGAGCAGGACTGGTGCCACGATCAGGCGGATTGGTACCCCGCGGCTGAGAAGGAAGAGAGGACATGTGAGGGTACCCCGCATTCCCCCACCGAAATCCGTCTTTGGCTCTGCTTCTCGCCCGTACACCCTCCCCTGCTGACGCACACGCGCCAATCACTCTCCCGGGCCCTTCTTCGCATCCCTCCTACTCAAATAGTCCCATCTCGACGCTCTCCCTCTTCCTTGGCCACACTTGCCTCCCACCATCCTCCTCCACCACCTCCCACCACATAGCCTCCTTTCGACGAACCACCTCCGCCTCCTCATCACGCCCTACGACCTCTTTACGACTATCTGAGGACCCAGTGCAACCCACCTGGTCTCCGGAATTAGCACTTTCGCGAGCTCKCCAAAAAGAGCTTACTGTGCAAAACGCGCTCTCAGCCCGACCGGCTTAGGTCAGTCTCTTTGCGCGGCCCCGCGCTCTTGATTACGCATATACCGACCGCGCCTCTGTTGCCGCCCGCAGCCACAGCACACTCGCACATTCGGCCTCCTTCGTCGGCCTCCAAGTCTCCAACGCACTCGCCAATCGCGTCCGCATTTAAAATCGACGCATTTAAGCAGGCCCGCGCATTTCCCTCCACCTACCTCCGACACCTAATTTCCGCACCCTTAAGAAGCGTTTAACCGTTTCACTGCTTTCCACCCTCTCCGCACTTCCGCTTTCTGTATACGTACCTCGTTCGAACATTCCACCCGCGACGACCGAGATAGACAACATGCCGATCGCGACCGAAGTTTCGCCCGCCCACCCCGCGACGCCCACCCTCCGTCGCATCGCAACCCAGGATCTCCAGCGCGGATCCCCTGCACCTAGATTCGAAGTCGAGAAGCCGCGCGGACGCTCTTTGTCTCCCNGTCCGCTCGCGRGCCTCCGCTGGACAGACAAACAACGCCTCGACGTCRGCGTCGACGTCTGCRCCGACTCCTGCAACTGCGCCCGCAGTGGAGTACGTCGCGCCTCCACTCACATGGCGCACTGCCGCCCAAGACGCGAAGGCAGGCATTCATTACACCAAGGACGAGTTCCCATCGTCGTCGTCCAGTTTCCTTCCCCCGCCGTTCTCCCGCGAGCCTNGTGCAAGTGAAGGCGGGCGAACGCGTGGAGCTCCTGGAAGAGGTGGACGAGTATGCCGTACGCGTACGTGTGCTGCGAACCGGCAAGGTCGGCCTGATCCCAGCGTGGAACACCGAGGGCGCGTTGGACAGGCTGACGAGGATCAACACGGCGTTCAACGAGGCTGTACGTACCTTCATTGCAATCTCCATCGGAGGTAGCACAACGACTGACCGTTGACGACATTCTCATGCTCATACAGGCGACCTGCCCAGCCGAGGCTCACACGCTTCGCCGCCGCTTCAGCGAATCGTCTGCGATGCACACCACCGCCGAGAGCGGCCACCACGCGTCTACATCGGAGCCCGCCATCGCGCACGTCCACGCGCGCTGCATCCCCTTCGCCGCGCGCGTCCGCTACGGCGACTACTACGCGAACCCGAGCGCGTACGACGACTGCAGCTCGGACTCGGACGACCCCGACTCGCCGCAGTCCCCACTCGGACAGGACGCTGTGGCGGGTGCGCGCGGGCGGGCGCTGCACTCGGAGCCGGGCGTGTACCGCGAGCAGNTCGCGTACCCTCGAGAAGGGCGGGTTGTCGCACTCGCAGGAGAGCGNCGCGGCCCGGCNNTCGGSSGCACGCAAGTCCNGTCGTCTTCCCATCCGAGGAGCGGCCGCAGGTCGTGTTCCGGTACCCGTCTGAGGAGCTCGTCGAGGCGTTCAAGGGCGAGTTCCACGAGCGCTCGGCGGAGGCCCAGAGTCAGGACGGCAATGCGGGTGCGGATGCGGACAGCGAGGACGACGAGTGGTGGTGGCATGGGTGGGAGGAGCCGCTCGAGGAGCTCGAGGCGGAGATGCGATGGGCGGAAGAGGAAGAGGAGCGTGGGCGCGCGAGGGGAGAGAAGATGGTCGGCGTGGAGGCGCAGCGCGAGTTTGAGTTCGACGAGGAGGATACGAGCCCGCGGTGGCTTGGGTCGATCCAGGAAGAGCTCTGATAGACGACCGACGATCGACGCGTGTTGCTCGGCGGCGTGGGCTGTGGGCTTGGTTCGGCATTCGACGAGGCACTCGGACCCGCAGGCCTCTCTACCTGTGAGCCTGTCTGACGGAAGGAAAGGTCGACCCTGCATATGCTGCTGCTCGCCACGCACCGCTCATCGCGACGATCACGATCCCTCACGGTCTGCGAGACTGCATACAAGAGTCAAGCCGTGGTGCATCCGCGCTGACGTCCCGCTTTCACGTTTTCCTACAGTGGTTGGGTCCCTTCATGCGTCTGCACGGACATCGAGACAATTTCTTCTTCTCTCCTTCCCTTGCCGCGTCTCTTCTCTCACGCGGGCTGTAATCTTCTTGCGCTTTCCGTTACATGGCTGTTGAGATCGTTCACGTTGTTGTACTTGTGTTTCCATCGCGGCTCGTGCGCGAGCTGTGCGTTGTTGTACTGCATACCGATACCTGTACGTATTTATACCTTAATGAACACTTCGCGGTTGAAGCTCTCCTGTCGCGAGTGGTTTGCGATCGCCTGTAACGTCTGCGCTGTGTCAGCCTTGCTGCGACCAGCTGCATGGTGAGTATCAACGAGGCATATAAAGATAGCATGACATCGTGGATAGCAGCAGGCTTCATACCGCCGAGTATCTTGATGTCCTAACCATGGCCAGCATCCAAGTCGTAGCGCGACGGAAAGCCTGACACCCTGCCCTCACGACGACGTGGTTTGGCGCCCAACGGACCGACACGCCGAACCAATCACAGAACTCCCGAAGAAGGCGAACAGAGGCGAAGTGTACGAACGTCCATGACGTCATGGTGCACGATAAGTAGTAGTGCTAACGCCTGGTGGGGCCACGGTTCCCGCAACAAGCCGTGGCCTGTAGCAGCCTGTAGCATGCACTGGCACGGAGACGCGGGGCGTGCGTTAGGCAATCTGGCCTGCGTCATCCGAGACGGACGCGGACGCGGACGACGGCGTATAGGAAGGACTCGGACGACCACGCACACGCACCTACCCACCTACGCCCCGCTGCGATCGCTCGACGTCTTGTCCGACTCGGACTTCCTCCGTCGGCCGTTTGGTGCGTTGAATCCGGGCTATAAGACCGCAGGCGACCTGGGCTTTGTGCATCTCCAGAATCCTACAGACACACTCAGATACCACTATCATAGACTCGTGAACCTACTTCGGACGTACCAGAACACTTCGCAACACAACGGGTCTCCACAAGCGCACTTTACTAGGCAACTACCGGTGATTAAGCATGGCAGAGTCGGCGAAAGACGTGCCGAGGCTACCTTACCAGGTGCCGCAATTCACGTCCAAGGACTATACTTCGTTCTTCTTGGCAGGTGAGGGCTCAGTGCGACTATCTAGCTTCGAGTGGCCACTGGACTCACACGACGTGTCGTAAGGCGCGATATGTTGCACGTAAGTCACCACACAAGGGGTGTTTTTGAGCTATGAATAACGGGAGCGTTTGCAAGACTCACCCATGGAGGCATGACGCGTACGTAGAGCGATTCCAGCGATGATACTGGGGACGTATTACGAGCATGGTGCTGACATTGAACGGGACACTAGCCATTGATGTGGTGAAGACTCGTATACAGGTTGACCCAGCGATGGCTCGCATGTCCCTGCTCTCCGGCGGGCGACGAATCGTTGCACAAGAGGGTCCTGCCGCGCTGCTCACAGGCTTCGGACCCACAGCAGTGGGGTACCTCGTCCAGGTACGTCGTTTTGCGATATTGCAAGGTGAAATCATGAAGTGTTCATTCGCTGCACGACATCGCGATAGGGCGGAGCGAAGTTCGCAGGGTACGAGTTCTGGAAGAAGACGTTCGTCGAGATCGCGGGAGACCAGGAGTCCGCCGTCAAGTACCGCACCGCCATCTACCTCGGCGCGTCTAGCGTAGCAGAGTAGGCCCATTCTCGATGCCTGGAACTTCCCGCAGGGATGCGCGCTCACGCTCTTCGGACAGGTTCTTCGCAGACATCCTCCTTACGCCACTTGAAGCGACGCGGATACGCCTGGTGTCCGAGCGGGGGTACGCAACCGGCCTCATGACCGGCTTCGCGCGGCTCGCCCGCGAAGAAGGCGTCGCGGGGCTTTACGCCGGCTTCCTGCCCATCCTTTGCAAGTAAGTTTGCATCCCCCGCCCCATGCCGCCGAGCCCTCGGAGCCTCGACGCGCGCCATTGACCAATCACCGACTCCGCCAATGCTGACGCCCGCGCGCTCGCGTTCGCGCACCGCTACACCACCAGGCAGATCCCGTACGCGATCGGGCAGTTCACGGTGAACGAGTTCTGCCACGAGCTCGCGTTCCGCACGATGTCGGAGGAGACGAAGCGCTCGCTCGGCGGGCCTGCCAAGTTCGGCATCTCGCTGGGAAGCGGGATCGTCGCCGGGTTCGCGGCAGCGATTCTGAGCCAGGTGCGTACACACGTTGCTCGCTTTGGGTGCGGTGCGGCCGCTGCGGAACGCACGCGCTCACGATTCGCGGCGGGTGCGGTCGTCGGTCGTGCGCATCGCATCGCGACACGCAGCCGGCGGACACCCTTCTCTCGCAGATCAACAAGGGCCACGGGCCTCAAGGCTCGATGCCCCACCGCCTGCGCGTCCTCGCACAGCAGGCGGGCTTCCGGGGGCTCTTCGCAGGGCTGGGCCCGCGCATGATCATGACCGCCGGCCTGGTCTCTGGACAGTTCTTGCTGTACGGCGCCGTCAAGGATGGTGCGTGGTATTTGTATTTGCCATGCCGCTGCCGACGCCGCCGCTCCGACGTGGAGGGTGGATGTGGAGGCAGCAGCGATGTTTGGACGGAGGTGCTGACGGCAGCGTACGTGTTCGTTCGTCACGTTAGCGTTGGGCGCGCCGCCGGGCTTGGAGATACACAAGGAGAACTCGGCAGCCAAGATGTGAAGTTGGCAGGGACGGGGATGTGGACGCGCCGGGTCGGCCCTAGGCCTGCCACCATCTATCGTGCGGAGCGAAATCGCGAAACTGTTGGAGGCGTTCGTTGGCGCACATCGGCGGGCGCTGCGGAGCGACGGGAAGGACGCTGCTCGTATGTGTTTGAATGTACGATTGTAGACGCGGACTTGTATGCGGTTGTACCGAGGCGGCTTCTATGTATGGATGCATTGCGTCAGCCAACGAAAATTAGGTGCCGATGGCTGGCCTTCGTACTACGTAGTCACGTCCAATAAGCACACGGACGTCGTCCATGCTCGATGTTCAGTAGACGATGCATCGGTGGACTGGGCGTCGTCCCTCGACACGGGGCGCCGAGCCGTGTCCACAAACGTTGCTATATGTGCTGCATAGTTAAGATTCAGTTTTTGGCTCACGACAGGGCTTACGTTCGAGACGTGGGGCGCGCGCAGGGATGCCGGGACTCCGCATGGTCTTAGGAGCCTGCGTGAACCTACTGAGACGTTCCTCGCGCGACCAGTCTGCTTGTTGTGAGCACTTGAAGACATCAGGGCGACGAGACGTCGCAGTGTACCACATGCCCATGGCGCGTATAACGGCAACCTATTCTGAGTGAACGCCACTGCCAGATATATGGCCGCCAGGCGCTGCGTCGGGATACTAACTTGTGTCCGGAAACAGGACTGAATGTCAGGATGGTTGCTTCGTTGCTTGGAAGTGGGTGAAAGCTGAGCGATTGTTGGCACTGCGCTTGAGTTCAGGCTTGTCACTGAGCCAGTCGAACGACCAAAATGGCTGAGACCTTTCGGGCTCCGCTTCGTTGATATTCAGGAACTTGTTGAGGTAGTTTTTGCATTCGATTGCTTATATCCCGCTGTACTGGGTACATGTATTTGCCGAGACGGTGTTTGAGTAGGGCCAGCCTGAGATACAAGTGAATGCGTTCCCGAATCGCGCATATAGTACAGTATTTGACCGTCAGACACGGAATGCGGTTTTCGCGTTCCGTTGCAAACGTAAAGCTCGGCGCGGTCTTCTTGTTATGTCGCGCTTCAGTAATACTTAGGCATGCACCATCATGGCCGTGCAGTAACCAAACCTCGACGGGTGCGCCGGATTCGCGTTACACGAGGGAGGACAACGCTGATGATTTTCCGCCTGGGGTCATTTTCCACTGGCACCTTGCGCTCAAATCCTGTAGTCGCCGCGGTGACTTTTGTGCAAGAGATCCCGATGAACTCAAGGAGCTACGCGTGTAGGTCAGGTCTCTATTCAGTAGGTGGCACTCTTCAAGACAGTAAACACTCACATCCAATTCGGCCGCACTGTTTACAGTGCCAGCAGCGCAAGGCAAAGCTGTAAGCGCCCTGGAGGAATTAAGTAAGCCGCGGAGCCTGAGAGGCCCAGCTATTTTGGTGGCCCAGTAACTTCACTCAACTCATCCAGTCAAGCCTAAGCGCTTTAGGACTCAATTGTGGTTTCTGTGGCGGAGTGCCACCATATTCTGTGCTAGGATTACGGCATGCTACCAGTTTTACGGGTCACCGCGACTGTCACGAGATGGTTGTTGTCCTTTGTTTGTCGCTATACTCAACTGACTGCGGACCAGCCGCCAGCGCTAGCGCTAGTGCAAGCCCAGCCTGAGCCTGCAGCCATCCAATCCTGACAATACCTCCTTCGGTTCTACCGCGACCACACCACGTCGCAGGACAATTCGAATCCGATATCCAACCGCTCACTCACTAATTGTTGAACTTCTCGTTGCCCCAACATCCAATTCGGTACCTCCGCCGGCGGGTGGCAAATTGGTAATGGCAGGGTACTGTACGAAATCGACGTCGCAAACCAAGTTGATCGCAGAATCAGGAGTTTTCTCAGCTCTGCTCAGCTGATCACGAATGGTACACAATGTAGCCTTTTGGAATGCCAACTTTTCGCCCGTCCGTCGCTTCTCACTGCGCTTTTGCGCACAATATCCCAGGGTCAACTACGTTCAGGGGCAGTATGATTCCCCTTGCAACTTATTCTCGTCGAGGGCGCTAAAGGTCGCCTCTGGTTAGGTGAGTAACGCACTGAGTTCGTCGTACCGCACTCTAGTGACTAGTCACATGGCACACTGCTCCCATCTGAGGAAGTGGGCAATCCATGAGATGCTGCAACCGTCAGAGAAAACGATTGCGACCTCTTCCAAATTGGGCGCACACGATGACGCTACACGCGCAGATGATGTGGTGGAATTACCATACCCACACCACACGTAACAGAACTACGGTCTAGGACCCTTGTTCTCAGGTTGACTGCGATGGACTGGGCTGCAGCTGCTGACCAATCTTCACGTCTACACGCTCGGGTCTCTGGAAGTATGAAAGGGGCTCGTGTTGGACGGGAACTGGTCCACTCAACCCTCTCTTCCTCTTCCCAGTTTGCTTAGCAATATGCTCACCTCTGGATATCCTCAACCCCCTCTCTTCGGACAAATTTTGTACCCTATCGATTCCAGCAGAATTCCGGTCCCTCCCACCCCCGGGTGAGCTACTGTCGCGCTTATGTCTAGCGATTCGTTCTCATGCTCTCGGCAGGACGAGCAGTTACTACGGCGGTAGCAGCCAAGGCGCTATCGAACACACTTCCTCGACGTGCGATGCAGCGGTACATTGACGTCTTTTCCATGCTAGCCAGCCATATGGATGCTTACGTTGTCTGCAGACGTTCGAAGACTCCGACCAGGAGATACGGTCGATCATGCTGCACTTCCTTCAGGGCTGCCGATACCAGAATGTCAGCACACCGCCTGACGAAGAATTACGGCACCGGATGCGCTTGGAAGTCGAGTCCTGGGACGTCGGACTTTTGCCCAAGCACGCTGAGTGCTTCATCGAGACGGGCTCTCATTTCGCAGAGACTGCGTACGGACACACTGCCCCGGAGCACCGGTTCTTCGTTGCTCGGTACACTGCGTACTTCCTCTACGCCGACGACATTGGCCAGCACCACGTCGAAGCGCTCAAGCAGTTCCCCCGGCGTTTCATGAATGGGGAGCCCCAGATGAACCCCATTCTGGATCGCCTCGTCGACTTGGTCAAGAGCGCACACGAGCTGTGGACTGACGTTGGCACGGATGCTATCATCGTCGGGACCCTCGAAGCCATCTCAGGCTTCTATCTTGAATACGCGACGCACGATATGGTCATCAAGCCGGGCGCGGTGCGCTACCCAGACTACCTGCGTCTGCGATCGGGGATCGACCCCCCGTATGTCGCGTTTGTATTCATGCGGGGATGGCGCAGCACGGCGGAGTCGTACTTGCAATTGATTCCGTGAGCCCAAGTTTGAATAGTCTTCGTAGCGCTTGACCCTGATGATCCTTCTCAGCGACATGGAATTCTGGGTTGGCGCCGTTAAGTAAGTAGTCTGACGACACTTGCTTCTCGCATCATGCTTAGCGGATGTATTCATTGATCTACAGCGACGTGTAAGCATGTTCACACAAACATATATCTGACCCATCATGTAATCAGCTCACGCGCGCATACGATGTCGTCCAGGCTATCGTTCTACAAAGAAGAGAAGGAGAAGGAAACCGCGAACTACGTCCATCTCCGTGCTGCGGTGGAACGCCTCCCGCCGCTGGTGATCCTCCGGAAGCTCGCCGATGAGATCGTCGAGACCACACACCGCCTCGACAGACTAGTAGACGACGATGTCGAACTCGCGGCATTGTGGCGCGGCTACGTGCAGGTGAGCGTCATTCCGGCCGTCTCGTCGCATATCGCCTAGTGCTGATGAATGGACGCTCTGGGAACAGCGCTTCCTGGAGTTCTCAGTGAAGGCCCCGCGCTACCGGCTTTCGGAGCTGGGTTTGACGGATTGAGCCTTAGGCGCGGGCCCTTCAGGTACACCTTCGGCTTCTCGCGGGGATGACCATGGGCGCCATGTAGCAAAGAAGAAGTTGGGAACGGGGCATATTGAACTCCGCGCGGCTGTTGGGCTTCAAGTCTGCTAGAATCGAAATGTTGCCTGCACCGCACCGAATAGAAGTACGCGTCTCTCATCGATCAATTCCTCGTCGGATCGCTGGGCACGTGTGTGCATTTGTCTCTGTCGTGAGTGCCGACTACCCAATGTCGTTGCCCAGTGCGGCAAGCCATGCGCCTCCGACTAGCAAGGTCACTGAGGGATTCGCGCGCAACGACCGGAACCTGAATGTGCGTCGCACTCGGGCCGCTCGCATGCCATATCTCTCTCTGCAGCCCGGCGCCATGCATATTTCGGATGTCGAATGCCAGACGTGCTGGGCCGCTCAGGGACAAGCCGTCCTCGAGGCGTGTCGCGGACGCTGTACAAGCGCTCGTGCGGCAGTGAAGGAGAAGCGTACAGTAACAGAGTCCAGCCCACTTCCCGGAACGTCACCGTGCGAAGTTGCAGGGACTGATGGTCTGCCGGTCGGGAGAACATGCACCTAGAAACAAGCAACTTGCGTCGTTGGCCGCAGGCGCGCGGTTCAAGATCACGGACAGCGCCGCGGCGGAGGTCTGTGTTCTACAGGTTATGCCGTTGCACGATACACTGACAGAACCAGTCATTGACACACTCCTCAGACAAACCGATACCGGTTGCGGACCCTAATCGCGTTCGGTCCTATGCCACCATGCGGAGTGACTGCGACTTGATGCCTGACCTTCGTTCAAGCTATTATGAGAGTAAGTCCACACACTCCGGAACGCCGACGTCNGCTTTTTATAACAACAACCGTCGACGCCACACCGGTACAATTTTTGTGGGAGTTGTACCTGGAGGTGAGCCATCCGCAATGAGTAATTGTACTTCCCGTATAGAGGAGGCAGACAGAACACCCGCGCAACCTACCTCAAAGTTGGAAGCCCGCCTACCTAGATGCGTCGCGACATCGCTGTCAGCAACCGCATCATCGTGGCGCGGCGGTACCAGCGCTCGAGCAGTACCGTAGATGGTCGCCTTAAGTCCCTTTGTCGGTGGAGCAGGTACCTTTTCAGGCGATTGACCGAGGATTTGTAGTGATACCGTCGTTGCACGTCATTCACTCTGAGTCCATATCTCCGAGACCCTGTCGTTACCGTAGGAGGACTCGTACTGTGCAAGCGCCGTGAGTAATTATGGCTTGGATCGCGCTCAAGGGTTGCGTTTGGTCCCAAAGTCGCTGATGCTGACGGAGGCGATGCAGAGTTGTATGAGGCAGGCCCAGGCAGCTGTTCGAGATGCCAGTGCTCTGTGCTTGAGGTTGTATGGGGGAACTTTGTGCGAGGCTTCTGAGCAGCCCACGAATCCAGAGCTCCTGGGATGTGTGTGAACGTGCGTCTGCTCAGAGAGGTATAAAGCCAACACTTGACCTCCTTGGAACATCCAGAATCCCTACAGCATCTCGCTGATACGCCAAGCTCGTCATGTCGGTCATCGCTGCTGTTCCTGAACTTACTAACTGCTCTGGTGCCCCTATGATGCTGCGGTACGCCCTCTCATCTCTTGATTGAGATACACTTTGAGCTGATTATTGACTACTTAGTAACGCACCTGACGCTAGTCTCCAACACAGCCTAAACGTGCCAGAAACCTATCATTTTGAAGACCTGTCCAAAGATGTGAGTATCAGGTTTTCTCAGTCTATGCTACGAGTAAGGACATACCGGTTTCAGGACGCACTGAAGCACGTGGTGCAAGACTGTGTCAACTCCTTCCTGAGTCAATGCGGATATCAATCTCCCCAGAGCGCACCCGATGGTGGACTCCGCCACTGGCTCTCCGCGCAAGTAAGCAAGTGGAAGGCCACCCTCGACCTCAAGTTTAGCCCGAAGTTCCTCGACAAGTCCATCAACGCTAGCTCGATCTACGTCGAGACCGTGTACGGACACACGCCTCTCGAGCATCGCCAGTACATCGCGCTCTACACGGCGTGCATGTTCTACGCCGAGGACGTCGGCGAACACGACCCGAATGCTGTGATGGAGTTCACCCGTCGCTTCGTGCGGGGCGAGAAGCAACCGGACGAGATTTTTGAATGCCTTTCTGGGCTCCTCCGGCGCGCGTACGAGTATTGGCCGCCATTCGGCGCGGACTCGATCATCACCGGCACACTCGATGCGCTCTCCGCAAACTACATCGAGTGCAGTACCAAGGATATGCATATTAGGCCCTCGGCGACTCGCTACCCCACATACCTGCGTCTTCGCGCGGGCATTAGTGCCCCTTACACTCACTTCCTCTTCCCTAACACCTGGAAGCGCGCGCCAGAGTCGTACCTCCAGATCTTGCCGTAAGTAGCCTGTCATCTACAACATGGGAGAAACACACGCTTATCGCACCCGAACTAGTGAGCTGGACCACTGGACGATGGGAGCGAAGTACGTGCCTTTTACTCAGCGATCACTACGTACGTGGTATGGACCGGTGACACTCTTCTCATCCTCCAGCGACATGTACGTATTTCGTCCAGGTCCCGTCATGATAGCGTACGGCATCCCATGCTGAATCCGCGTTAGCCTCTCGTTCTACAAAGAAGAATTAGCGGGCGAAAAGAACAACTACGTGCACATCCGCGCATGCGCTGAACAGAAGTCCATTGAGCACGTCCTTCGAGACCTTGTAGGCGAGGCGTCAGATACCGCGAGAAGGATCAACCTGATCCTCATCGAAGACCCAGAGTTGCTATCGTTCTGTAACAAATACATGCAGGCAAGTCTTAGTTGTTTTCTTGGGCAACTCGTCATGCTCTAGCGCTCACCTGTATCTTAGTATTACCTCGAGTTCCATCTGAAGACGCCGCGTTACCGCTTGACTGAGCTCGGCTTCCATGCCTGAGGCGCTCAGCTGTCCATTAGGTTGAAACTATGCCGATTATGATTTTAGTCCCGAGGGTCGCTATATCGGGGGCCATCCGGCCTATCCCCGAGCATCTCGAGGGAACGGTACAACGAAGGACGCCGCATGGACGCGCACTTGGACGGATGGTAATATAGATGTAACTTGTTGTGAAGTGTTTAATAGCCGACTCAAAGCCCGTCAATTGAGTCATAGGATTGTAGCCTTGAAGTGAGCCTGACGGTGCTTCGGGGATCGGAATGATCAGAGAGGAGCTTGTCATCACGATGCTTACAAGTTGTATGTGATGACTTCGACATTGTTCACTTCTCCATTCTTGACCGGATCCTGTCGCCTTTCAAGCCTGCGAAATCTCTCGGATGGTTTCAAGTTTGATATCGATTATCACCATTAGTACTGGTGCTGGATGTAGCTAGTCAGAGCCGTTGAGCGATGCGACCGACAAGCGCGGAAGACGTGAGAGACGTGAGTTGGACGTGAGAGACGTTGGTGTCAAAACCGCATGATACGAGCGCTTCCAACAAAGACGCCGTCGTTGTATTTTGACGTGTTTGCAGGAGTAGTACTTCCCGCGCCTCTTTTGTAAGGAATCTCTTCCATTCACCGCTCGCCCCGGCAATTCACCTTCATCTGGTCCATCGTGCTGACTCCGAGACTTCCAAGTCGAAATTGCTCGTCGCAAATACTTTGGCCGGTATCTCTCGGCGCTCACCGCTTAGCTCGTCTCTGCTGCTATGGATGACACCTCGGCGCCGATGTCTAGGCCACCATGCGGTCACTGTCGACGGACGCGCCAGTGGTCGTTCCAATGCTGGACAGAACTCACATCCGGGAGCTGTCTCCAAATGCTCTGCCAAACATGGAATCACATCATTTGTGCAATCTCCTTCAGGCTACCGGCCAATCAAATGATCAGCTAGTACCGCATCGTACCGCACGAGAACGGCGAAAGATTTGCTCAACCCACGGCGTCTCTTGTTACGAAGCACCCTTGCGCCTCGGCCATGGTCTTCAATGCTGGCCTGGAACCCGCAATGGCATTGCAGCCGATGATACTGGAGGGGCACACCGTCATATGTAATCGCGTCCAAGTGAGGCTGATAAGGGGCAGCAGAGGCGCCAGAATTCCTATAAGAGCGCTGTCGCGTTTCACTATTGCCAAGTTCTCACCAGACCTCTCATTCAGATTCGTCTCTTCGGGACATTCCAGTGAACGCCATGCCCTCGAAAGCGTTTCTCCAACCCTTGCTGAAGCCTGATAGGTATCTCATCCCGGCCCCTTCCAGTTTGATGCACATTCATTGAAAGTATTTCCACTCAGCGTAGCTCCCAATTGCTTCGGAGATGCATGCGAGGGCTCACCTGCGTCCCCCCTCTCTCTACACGATACGGAAGTCGCATCCGAGGAGTCCATCATTGAGGTCAAGCGCATCCTGCGTGACTTCTTGACACGCCTACGTTATCGATCTCCCCATACACCGGTCAACGCCCAGCTTAGGAAGGAGTGTAGAGACGAGATCGTCTCCTGGGACGCCAACCTCAGCGCCGCCTACATCGACGCTCTGAACGACACATGCTGCACCATTGCGGAGTCCGCGTACGCACATACTCCCTACCAGCACCAACTTCTCATCGCAATCTACACGACGTACATGGTCTACGTCGACGACCTTGGCCAGCGCGACCTCGAGGCTTTGGGGGAGTTCGTGCGGAGATTCGTCGCCCGCCAGGACTTGCAAGACACGGTTCTCACGCGCATCGTGCAGCAATTTCAAGAAATATATGATTACTATCCGCGCCTCAGTGCCGATACGATCAATTCGAAGAGCGTCGAGGCACTCATCGGCATGTATATCGAGTTCACGGCCAAAGATATGTCCGTCGTCCCTGGTGCCACGATGTACCCTTCCTTTCTACGCCTCAAGACGGGAATTGGGGCTTCATATGCCCTCTTCAACTTCGTCAAGGGATGGCGAGACCCATCCGACAACTTCTATCTACAGCTCATACCGTAAGTGTCGTCCGCAGAGTTCACCTGGCCCGACATCCTAAACTTCCCTGCCGCATACAGAGCTATCGAAAGCTTCACAGACGCAATCAAGTACGTGCTCAGCTGTATTGAACTCTGACGTACATTCTGATCGTTTCATGCATATCTCATGCTGCGAATACAGTGACGTGTGAGTCAATGACAGCAGGGCGTCATACACCGAACGTTATCTCTCAACTCAGCTGCAGGCTCTCTTTCTACAAAGAATCGCTCGGGGGCGAGACGGACAATTACGTCCACCTTCGCGCCGCGGCTGAACAGAAGGACCCCGTGGTCGTGCTTCGCGAACTTGCGGAGGAGACGCTGACGACGATAGTCCAGGTCCAAGAACTCACCGCTTCGGATCCAGAGCTATCATCCATTATACATAGCTTCTTGATGGTAAGCGCAGCGTGCACCTCCCGTGAGGAACAGATGACTGACCAATGTCTTGCTCAGGGGTACCTGGAGTTCCACTTCCGTGCGCGGAGATATCACCTGGAGGATCTTCAGATGTAACTGAGAGTACTCGTCCTAACGCGGACTGGGGTATGCCGCTGTATCAACAGAAGCCTCACGACTATACGTCATGTGCATGTAGCAAGCGTCATAGAGTGTACAATGTCCTAAACCTTGCTTCCGATTGAAGAGATTCCGCTGGTCCAGGAGTGATCTACTCACAGTGCGTTACTTCTCGCACTGTTGCTTCTAAGCTGTTGTGCGAAGTCCTCTCAACTGCGCTCGTCTCGACGGTCTCATATGGCTACGGTGTCCGAAGCATACATGGAGACTAGCTTGCAATTACCGGCTGTGCCTTCATGAGTCATGATACGAAGGGGTCGGGCTCGCGCGAAGACAGTTTGGACAATCTCATAACCCGACCCGAATGCAGCGTTTCGCTGCCTCCAGGCTGCTAAGCGCGCTCTGTGTGCGCCTTCGGTAGCTTCCATGTGCGTCCACGCGAAAATTTATCCAAGCTCTCAGTGGTGATGCCGAATCGGGTACCGTCGTAGTGGATCTGACTCGTCAAGGGCTTTATATGCGCTTGGAAACGCGACGATGGAGTCTATCGACTAGGTCTTGGCAACCTCAGTTATTCTGAGCAGGATATGTTGTTGAGGGGGTTATGTAGGCCTTGACGCGTATGCGTCAACGCGGGATATAAACCTACATCTTGTCCCAGTCCTGGCCATCGCTGACTCAAGCCTACCCAATACTTCTTCGATATTCTTCCAGACTACCGAGATGCGGATCCTCACAATCCTGCGAGCAGCTCTTGTTAGATGCTGGAGGCGAGTAAACAATCTCAGTTTGTAGATACAGGGACTAACCACCGCTTAGCCCTGTACAAGCCGCCAGGCTGGGGAGTAGGGAGGCGAACTCATCGAGCAAGCTCGCCTTAGGTGACAGCCACGATGAATCCGCCCCCGAGGAACGCATCAACGAAACAAGACGCATATTGCGAGACTTCTTGGACAGGTTGGAGTACCAAAACCCCCACACGCCCAGCAACCTCCGCCTCAGGAACGAAGTCACGATCGACGTCGTGTCCTGGGACGCAGGACTGAGCACGCAGATCATCGAGGGCATCGTGGACTCGAGCTGCAGCATCGCCGAGTCAGCGTACCCCCNATCTTCCTTACGAGCACCAGCTCTTCGTCGCGCTCTACACCGCCTATTTCGTCTACATCGACGACCTGGGGAACCGCGACCTCGAGATGCTCGGCGACTTCCACCGCAGGTACGCGAACCGAGAAGACATGTCGGATCCCGTCATGGAGCGCATCGTGCGGCAGTTCCGGGATATATACGGGTTGTATCCGCGTCTCGATGCGGACGCTATCATCGCGGGCAGCATCGAGACGCTGGTAGGTATGTATATCGAGTTCTCAACCAAGGACGTACCGGCGATCCCTGGGGCGACGACGTACGCCCCGTTCATCCGACGGAAGACGGGTGATGGGCTGGCGTATGCACTCTTCAACTTCGCCAAAGGCGTACGGGACCCCTCGGACAAATTTTATCTGCAGGTTTTACCGTGAGTGAGAGAGTCCTCTCGATGATGATGAAGCTCGTGTTGACTTGACAGGTACTGCAGGGCGCTGGAATATCTGACTTTATCGATTAAGTATGACAACTTGTGTTGCTCGTTGTGGTCCTCCGTTACTCACGCACGTCTTGTCCCACAGCGACATGTCAGTCCATCTAGACCGGCACGGGAGTTGCAGTATCAACTAATGTTCTCGGATTTTCATCAGCTTGTCGTTCTACAAGGAAACTGTGGGAGGGGAGACCGACGCTTACATCTATCTGCTAGCTATTGCTGAGAGAAAAGACCCTCATGAGATCCTACGAGAAGTCATCGAGGAAACCTTCGCTTCAATTCGCATGGTTGAGGATTTGACAAGCCGTGACCCAGAGTTGGCGGCGGTCTGCAAAAGTTACATCATAGTAAGCATACCAATCCTTGCGGATGCTGGTCATGCATGCGTATCTGATTCACAATGCCAGGGCTATGTCGAATTTCACTTTCGAGCGGGGAGATACCGTCTAGACGAAGTCCTAGCCTGATACCAGTCGGCATTCCTGTATCGATCCAATAGACGACGCCTTGATTTGCGTATGTTCTTTATCGCACGAATAGAAGACATTATATCCACGAATGTATAGGTGTTCTACAACACACCTTGCATGATCATACATTATTCCTGCACCACTTCGTAGCCCTCTTTGAGCTCTCCGATCGCAGCCCTCAAGCCTGCCCATATCGCATCTAGTAATGCTGCGCCGTTGCCCATTCCAAAGACTAGAGTGGACGCGTAGAAGAAGTTCGCGTTGCCAGTCCCTTGCTGCAACCAGAGGCTGTTGAAGAGAGGAAGGAGAAGTGAAGCATGGAGATGGATGAGCGCTGTCACGATGGGATGACGAAGATCTACAGACAGAGACACGAAACAATTAGATGATGCACCTTAGATCTGCTGTCTGTCGAGGACTCACATGGGTATATCTCAGGGAATATAGAGAACAATGAGAAGAAGAGTCCGGGGTCAGACAGGGTCGGGTATGGCTTAAACGTCGCCAATACACCTATGAGCAGGAATGCAGCGTACAAGAAGTCGTGCCTGAGCGCCGTCAATGTTAGTGTTGGCGTCAACCCGTGTCATCTGTATAGATCTTACTGGAACTTGATGCAAAGGGGCGCAACGTAGATCAAGAGGTGCACCTGAAGATGCCATGAGAAGTGCGGGGGGATGGTCACAGAAATCATCTTACGGAGAACACCATAAGGAAGAATGGCCTGAAATGATCGAACATTTCCGTGAAGAAGTACCACCAAAGACCGGGATTGGGCGTCAAATCCGGGAGTGTAAGCCTAGGCGAAATTCAGCCAGGGGTCACCTCGTGGTTCCGTATACCGTATAACTCACGATGCACCCCAAGTCTTTTCGACCCACAGCCAATTCCCGCATACCAATGCTGATGCGACGGTCAAGAGCGTTGAATATCCGAAGAACTCAAGTAGGAGGGGTATCGTCTGCTTGGCACTGCCTTCGAACGGCTTTGGGAGCGCGAGGCGAGATACAGGGCGAGTGATGTTCAGGAACACAAGCGGAACCAGAAGTAGCAGCGAGGGTAGCGAAGATTGGACGAGGCATGCAAGCGCGAATAACGATGCCGACGTCCGTCCTGTGTAGAGAAGATGTGAAGTTAATCCTGGATGGTGCGAAAGACGTACTGACCTCTGCAAGCAAACAACAGCGCGAGCAGACACAACATGTTCTCAATTGAAGACGTTGATAGCGCGAGGCTAGAGAGGAGAATGTATGGGTTCAGGAGATAGCTGTTGCAGCGAGGATAAGCTCATGCACAGAGGGCGATGGAAGGTAGGACGTACAGCGCAGCTATTTGTCTATCTCTTGATGTTTTCTTCGCTCCTGTCCGTAACCTCCATATTCGCACCAGTGCCCATGCGGCGACGGTGTCTACGGCAGTCCATACTATTGGCGACGTGTAAGGCGTCAATGGAAGTACTGTCGAGAACAGTGACAAGAGCAGAGGCGACTGCAAACACGGCATTGCACTTAGACAGATTGTCTTACGTTTGACGAGAAAGCGTACTCACATGTCGGAAGGCTCCTCCTGAATACGGGTCAATCCCATGCTTGAAAAGGTATATGCCCTCGCGTACTGCAGCAGTCGCGTCAGTGACTGGAGCTGCAGCCCGAAGCAAGACATCGCCGCACACCGAGAATAAGACGTCAGAGGTGATGAGAGTTGCTGATCATGTTTTAGAGCCTCGGGTAGCGGTGCGAAAGCAAGCAAGAGTCTGACCGCAACGAGGGCGGGGAAAGCCAAGTCGGCGTCGCTGTCCATCCAGCAGCGTACGGTGTAGACCAGAGCCAAGTCGTGTTGGCGCCCATCAGTGCACCATGAACGCGAACTACTACAACAATCCTCCGCAGCTCATCCCCGCGAACCACCTCAAGTTCCATCTGCCCTACTTCACCCCGAAGGAGGTCGAGAAACTATCAGACAAGCAGCGCGGAAAGCTCTCGATCACACAGGAGGAGAAGGCCCGGCAGCAAGCATGTGGCTTCATCGAAGCAGTCGGATTGGGCATCGGCTTGTGAGTTTCGTATCCCTCTCACTCGTATGCATCAGGCTGAACCAAGCCAAAATGTAGCCCTAGGAAAACTATTGCGACTGCGCAAAACCTTTACCATCGATTTCACCTCTTCTTCCCTCGCAAAGACTTTGGCTACCATGTGCGGTGTTCTCGGATCCAATGTCTCCGTACCGTAGGCTAACCCTTCAGTACAGGACGTATGTCTGGCTGCAATCTTTGTCTCGTCCAAGATGCATGACACGTTGAAGAAGCCGAGAGACATCCTCATGGTCGCGTATGCCGTTCGGTTCCCCGAGCTTGCAGCGAAGGCGAAGTCTATGGGCGGAGAAATCGACATGGACCCCGCGGTGAGACCGTCTTTCGTTGTCTACATGTGCGTTCGATACTGAACGTCTGCCACTGTAGACTGTCGAACAAGACCGCCAACGTTTGCTCGCAGTAGAGAGGCTGATGCTCGAGAGTATCTGCTTTAACTTCACTGTGAGGCTACCGTTCCCATATGTCATCAAGATCAGCCGCGCATTTGGAGGTACGCGCATTTCTCTCTCGGATTGTTCGATACTTAGATTCCTCCAGCATCCAAGAAGTTGTCGAAGCTGGCGTATCGTTTGGCTATTGACAGGTAACGGGTTACCTTCCCCCATAAATCACCATACCAATCTCACCATCCTAATTATAGCTTCCGCACGCTAGTCAACCTCTCATATCCACCTCACGTCGTCGCACTGGGATGTCTCTACCTGGCCGCCCTCCTGCAATCGTTCGAGCGCGGTACCTCCCCCGAACGCCCAGGGCAGCACACAAGCCACCAAATCGCTGCCACCCTCAGCAAGTCCGGCGACTGGGGCCAGCAATTCCAGACGCACATCGCAGATATCGAAGAAATAGCACACGCCATCATCGACCTCCTCATCTCATACGCCCAGAACCCCGCGGCGAATACGTCCCCTSACACGCCCTCGCCAGTCTCGCACTCATGGGGAGACGAAAGATCGAGATTCAACCCATCACGGTGCGCGTCGCGTCTCCCCCTCGAAATAGCCCCTCCCCGCCGCATGCCAAGTATACGATGCGACGCGGGCGCGGCCCCTCTGTCTTCTTGCCCAACAGCTGCTTATTTTGCGTCTTGCGCCCATCTATAGCACGAACGGAACCGTTCTGTCACCTTTTTAAAGGTCGGTCGCTATAAATATGTCAATTCTCTTGGCATCCGCATTAACACGCGCTCGATCACGCTCTGCACCCATCGTCGTACACAACTCCAGCGCAAGAACGGTCTCTTCAAGAAAGCCTACGAGCTCGGCGTCCTCTGCTCCGTAGACGTTGCTGTCATCATATTTGGTGAGTCTCTGCGACCTGTTGTTCCCACTTGCACCACATCGTGGCTTTCTCTTGGCATTCGCTTCGGTTTTGTGCCGATGTATGCTGCGCTTTTCATATCTTGCAACCCATGGATGGTCTATCCATACACCATCGCAGAGCAGACGGAAGACAGGCCATGTTGGTTTGCTGGCAGACTGGCGCTAACATGTCGCTGCGTCATGGGCGTTACAAAGTTTTACCCGGACCATCGGGCTTTTGCTTGCTCATGAGTACGACCTCCAACCTCATCACCCTCGAAAAACATAGCGGCATGGTTGCCATGGTACTTCTTGATCTTTACGAAGGAGTACCTGCGTCTGTCGAATTTTTGGTGTCCTTTTCCACCAGTCTCGGGTCTCGTTGTGTTGGTTTCTAACAACGCTGATGTCCGGACTCAGAGGAACGACCAGGCCACCATGCAAAACTCTATCAGTATTGTTCGACTGACGTCAACGCAATGGTGCAGCGTCATCTGCGGGTGCGTGCCGCTTTTTCGCCGTAGTCTTACCCCTGGTGTCTCACCCGTTCCCACAGTTTGACGGCGAACGCGATACGAAAGGACCTGCAGACTTCTCGAACAATAACAACAAGCAGGTCGATGACGCAGCGGACGATGATGATGATGGCGACGATGACGACAGTGCACAAAAGAGGCGAGACGGAAACAAGCCCACCAAGGTGAAGGCGGAAGGGACTACACCCAACATTGTTCCAATACGACCTGGCCCGCCCTCGACCGACGTCTCCACTAGCCCAGAGGTAGTTCCCTTTCCCTCAACCATTCCTTCTGGGCAGTTTCATTGATTTTTTCTCTCGGTTGCAGCTCGATTACCGGTCAAGTATGCGCGTATCGCCCACGGCGAGCACCTCGTCCCTGCCTATCTCCGGTGAGCGGCATACGTCCGCCATTACCTCTGCTACGCGCGGTGTGCCCATTAGCAATACCGCCAAACGGCCGCGCCTCAGCGACGACGCCTCTCACGCAATACAAACCGCGGCGGCCACGGTCGGCGCGAACTCTAACCATATCAGTAGTCCGACCTTCCCCTATCGAATAGATATCGACCTACCTCCGTATTCCCTGTCACAACTTCACTCGCATCACCCGAGTCTCACCGCGCTGTACTCTGGGGGCAACCCAATGGCCAACCTCATGAACGGCTCGCCCTCGTCATTCCTCCCACAATCCCCATTCGACCTCTCGCGCGGAAACAGTGCGGCGGCCGCGCGCCGCGKCCCTACGTAGCGTCACGTTCCCGCCAACCGGGCCATCGCAGTACTCGCCACACGGGCAGCAACAGCCCCCCAGCCTCTTCTCGCGCCCACAAAGCAGCCCACAGGGCGGCGGGGGCGGCGGAGGGGGTCCGCACTCGCACGGGTCTTCGCACGCCCACGCGAGCGCGAGCAGCCTCTTCGCGGACCTGCTCGGCGCGGCAGGTGAGCATGGGAACGGCGCGGGGCACCCGGGCGCGGGGGCAGCCCAATTCCCGACGTTCGATTGGCCGGTGCACGCGTCTGCAGCGTCGCAGCAGGGCGCGCAGGGGCAGCATGAGAACGGTACGTGGGTCCGTTTTCGAATCGCGACGACGGCGAGGGAGCCGGTATTGTGTGCGCAGTGGTGCGACGTTGTGCTTCTGAGCGCGGCGCGGCGCGATGGGCACTTCGTCTTGCCTTTCTGCGTCGTACGTCTGTTCCGTTTCACCCTTCACTCTTCTTTCGCCGGTGGCGCCGGCTTGTTATGAACGCCGCGTCGAACGTGGACGGGCTGGTTTGTCACCCTTCACTCTCTCTTACCCTGCGCGTCACTTCCTTCCCACGCGCGTCTCTCGTCTGTCGCCCACTCTCTCTCGCTCGTGCCCTCTTTTATTTTTTTTGTTCTTTTTCGCCGTTCCGCCTGCTCCCTTCTGACTGCGCGTTGTGTGTCAAAACCTGCCGGCTGAACCGTTCACCCCTACGCAGCAGCGCAGAACTCGCCCACGGCGGACGGCAGCAACTGGTTCGACTTCCTCTCCACGCCCACGACCACCTCCAACGGCACGTCCGTCTCGGCGGTCGCAGTCGCAGCGGCCGCCGCTGCGGGCCTCTCGCTGCCCCCGCCCGTGCCCCCGCTGAACAGCGCGCGGTACGCGCCGTCCCCGGGCATGGGCCGCAAGCGCCTCCGGGACGAGGGCAACAGCGTCAGCGACAGCGGCGAGAGCGACGAGCAGACGCGGAGGGAGCGCCCCGGCGTCAANCGGCAGCGGCGGTGGGGAGCGCAACGGGTGACTATATTGCCTCTGACGGCGGCGGACGTGCGGTGGCCACGCAGAGCAGGCGGCGTCCGGAGGCCTAGCGACCGATCGTGGTCTTCTCCCTCTCACTCCGTGCTCGTGCTCGTGCTCGTGCGTGTGCGAGTGCTTCCCTTGCTGCGTTNNNNTNGTCAGKTTGGACRTGGGCGTGAAG
>JAPEVG010000109.1:39082-92757 GCA_029747595.1 Trametes cubensis
CGCRAGAGGACCAGGACGGGARTGGGTGTCYGGACTACGTGCSTCCTGTCGGCCAGTCAGCTGTCAAGCATACAGCAGCGCTGCTCCGACGAGCGGGCGGACGACGGAGTTCCCGTCGTCCCGTGCGCCGGTGGTGTGGAAGCCGAGTCAGAGGGTCGGTCATAAGGAGGAGTATACAGTAATGAGGGACTACGTGTCCCGGCGTTGGGTGGTATATGGGGGAGGGGGCGTTTGGACCGTCGGTTTTGAGCAGTCTCGCAGCAGATACTTAATTGTGTTTTTCTTTCTTTCTTTGTGTAGTACGTGCATACAGCTATCGGTATCATCCTCATCTCGGACAGTGATTTCTGGTCAGTGGTCGCATACTGCGCTTGCCTCCTGGTGGAGTGTAGGCCCCGGTTGGTGCTAGCTAATGGTCACGAAGATGACTTTTGTAGCGGCCTAGTGGCAGTGCTAGACCTCAGTACATACTACAGTACTTCGAACTTATTCGTCCTCTGAGAGCCTCTTAAGAGGTCTGTAGGTCTTGGTAGCACAACGCCTCATGATGTTTCAGTCCGCCAGGGCGTAGCTCTCAGCCGCATTTAAGGACCGCAATGGTGAGATTCTCAGATCAGGAAATGGGGCCTACAATTGAATTGAGTCGTAGTTCTAGTAAGTAGTGAATATTTAATTAAACGCTTCACTGAGCCCGTGCCACGCGCGCGCGTTTCTGCTTGTCGGGAGAGGGGCTAGGTAACGAAGAGTCTTTTTTCATCACACTTGCCATTACTCGCGAGTCGTAAGGTATACGCAGAGGAAAAGTAACAATACTCAGTCGTAAAGCACATCGCAGCCGTATAATGAGATTTGCCTGGCATCAACGCGAAACGGCGCTTACTTTCTTCAATGGCCAAAGGTCACGCGATACTACTTACGTAAAATTAAGGAGTAAGCTCGTCAAGCTGGCAGTGGAACACTCTCAGGCTTAGCCAGCCATGGCGGATTCCAAGCAAGCCTAACAAGGGTTGACCACCATCTCCTCTGTGGGTCGTGCAGCCAGCGCGCAGGCTGATAGTGACCGGTGCTCCGACTCCGGGTCCAGCTGTCAACGGTGGTAGACTCAGGCTGGCGTATTGCTCGCAATAAAACCCTACCGAACACTAGAATGAACGCAGGAACGCATGGCCCGGAGGTTTTTCGCATGACCCGCATAACTGCCAATGGCCGATGTCACTTTTGTCTGCTGGTAAGCACATGAGGTCCAGTTTTGCTGCGCGGTACGACTGAGAAGGGGCGCCTCAGGCTGCTCTGAAGAATTCCCCGTCAAGACTGGTATCTAAGTATACTGGCGCGCTATTGGGCATTGCCACCACACAACAATACGATTCATCGAACCGCGATCGGATGGTGCTCGGTCATATTCTTGAAGCCCGTCGCTGGTCCTCCCATCTTTGTCTCGCCCTTGAACTACGGCTCGCACATCTATCCATGGAATCCTCGGCTTCAAGCACAAATGGTATAGTCCTGCCGCTCATTCAGAGGCCCGTGACGGGCCGACGCTCAGTGAATAGTTGAGGCTAACTGATTACCGTGGCATTCTATCCCTGCTACTAGTAGTAGTAGTGTCGGGTGCTCTTGACCCTACAGATGATTCGTCTTCATGGTCCTATGCCACGGCGTTTGCCAGACGAAAGCTTGGGCCCGGGACCTTTATAGGAACGCAAGACGTTGAGTACTTATGGATCATAGGCGCTGCCAGTGAAGCAGCGTGTGCTAGTTATGTCATTTTCCGACACATCCTAGGCAGCTCTTAGAGACAGCACATACGATTTTGGGTATAGCCCCTGATTTCTAGCCCCATGCGTCAATAACATGGGTCACCAAAGTACATATGAAGCTCTGACTTTGGTAAGTTGCGAGCTATATTGATCGGCATCGCGGTAACCGAGTCGGCAACACGGAATGGAAGGACTGGTTAGCTTCTCCGGGACGCTCTAACCGGGCGGAGGGCCTGGCGTGTAGTTTCGCTGCGAAGTTCGCCGTGATTGGACTACAGTCCGGCGATGTATAAAATGTAGGTCTCACGTCGCCTTGCTCAGTGGTGCCTCGAACTCACGAACACACCATCTCCAGACACAGGTCCTCCCTCCGTGCAAGCTATGCCTGCGTCGCTGTGCTTGAGTATTCCAGATACCGTGGCACGCTGGCCCTGGCCTCGACGTATCAATCCCTACTACGAGGTTGTCGCCGCCGAGTCGGCTGAATGGTTGAGGTCTTTCAAGGCATTTTCTGCCGACCAGCAGGCCATCTTCGACCGTTGCAATTTCGGTAAGGCTTCAATTTATGGTCAGGGTCCACACACGACGATGCTAACCCAAGATTATTCAATAGGTCTTCTTGCAGCATTAGTATACCCGGATGCTGACGAAGGTAAGCTGTCGAGCACCTCAGTGTCAATAATCAGCAATGTATCGCAACGTCCAGAGCACTTCCGCGTCTGTTGCGACCTCATGAACATGTTGTTTGTTCTTGACGATCAAACCGACGTGGCCGATCCGATAGAGGCTCAAAATATAGCTCGAGCTGCCATAGATGCCGTGGTACATCCGCAGCGTCCTTCATCCCCCGACGAGCCCGTGGTTGGAGAAATTGTCAGACAGTAAGCCAGAACTGTTTCAACCCGCTATGCGTTACCTACAGGTCTCTGAGCTCATGAATATACCCATAGATTCTGGAGACGTGCATTGAGCTTCGCTACGGTTCAAGCTCAATCTCGATTTCAAGCCATTCTTTCGCGCTACGTTTGTTCTCTTGTCGAACAGACCAAGACACGAGATGATGGAGGGGCTTGTACTGTGGCCAAGTACATGCTGCAAAGGCGCCTCGATGTCGGAACAGATCCTTGCTACGCCATCGCCGAACTCAGATATGGGTTGCCACCGGAGGTCTTCAATCATCCTCTTCTCCAGGAAGCCTCAGCATGCGTTACTGTTCTCGTGATTCTCGATAACGTGCGTACCACCCGCATACCGTTGTGGATACATTCTGATCCGCCATAATGATGTAGGACTTGGCTTCGTACCGCAAGGAGTATGCCTTCGGAGACGTTCACAACATTATCCCCGTCGTCATGCGCGAGAAGGGTCTTGACCTGAACGGAGCTGTTGAATGGCTGGCTGCGGAACATACCAACGTTGCCGGCCGATTCTGCGCCTTGTGGAAAGAGCTGGCGACGCTCGAATTCGGCTCAGCGGAGCTGGACGACGCATTTGGAGCATACGTGCATCATCTCGCGAATTGGCCACGTGCCAACGTGTGCTGGAGCTTTGAAGGCGGGCGATACTTCGGCGGTGACGGAGGACGCGTCAAGTTGGATGGTTTCGTTAGATTGGAACGCAAATCGGAAACCAATGAAGCCGGCCAGTGACCTAGCCAGGTGAAGTAGTGTCTCGCAGTCCACGTATAACCATGAGTATTTACCCTCTATTCCACTTTGCAGATGCAACCACCCTCGCGGCTCATATTTCTCAGGATACCCACTCAATTGCCTAGAGAATCCTACATTATATGGCTCCTATGCCAGTGATCGTACATGTTTCCCGGGCTAATACTGACCATGCGCGCTCGCAGATGCTGAGATCCCATTGCCTGTGTCCTTAACGGGTGACTACATTGCCTCTGACGGCGGCGGACGTGCGGTGGCGACGGCCCACGCAGAGGAGGCGGTGTCTAGATTTCCCTCTCACTCCGTGCTTGTGCTCGTGCTCGTGCTCGTGCGTGTGCTTCCCTTGCTGCGTTCGCGTTTGTCACTTTGGACGTGGGCGTGAAGAATGAAGCATGGGCACAGGCATGTGTGAGTGGTTGCGCAAGAGGACCAGGACGGGAGTGGGTGTCCGGACTATGTGCGTCCTGTCGATCAGTCAGCTGTCAGGCATACAGCAGCGCTGCTCCGACGAGCAGGTGGACGACGGCGTTCCCGTCGTCCCGTGCGCCGGTGGTGTGGGAGCCGAGTCAGAGGGTCGGTATTAAGGAGTATACAATAATGAGGGACTACGTGTCCCGGCGTTGGGTGGTATAAGGGGAGGGGGCGTTTGGACCGTCGGTCTAAAGCAGCCCCGCGTGTTTTGTCCTTCTTCGTTCTTTGTGTAGTACGTGCATATAGTTATCGGTATCGTCATCATCTTGGGCAATGCACTGGAACACTGGACTGACGGCGTGCAACAAGTGCTGCTGGTACGCATACTCATGGATATGAGTGTTGGCGGTTCCTGTTGGTCATGCGTGCTGGTTCAAATTGCTGATGTTTGTTGCCTGTTGCTGGGCTTTTCAGCGGCGGTGTTGTCATTGACCCCGGACCCCGGAAAACGGCAGGGCCTGTCGCTATCGTGGATTCGCTTTTGCGGTCACCTTCCTTGTTTGAATCTTTTCTGCAATGCCTGTAGAGCTCATTCATGTCGATGAAGGCTGGACGAAGTTTAGACGCCATTGACCGGGCAGCCTTGTCCGAATCATCAGTCCATTTTGACACCCAGTGAAGCCCAGCTGTGGTATTAGGTAATGCGCTCGCAGTGGCGGTGCTCTACCATCTGGCGCCTTTTTTACTCTTTAGTTCCTCGTTTTCGTGATAGTACCAGTGCGGCCCTATTCCATTCGACAAGGCTCTTGTACAGCTTCCGCATACAATCGCTCCCCGTACAGCTGGCGCCAGTGCCAGTAACTCCCCGAACGCTTCCCCTGCTGGTAGCTGGTGGCTACCCGAGTCAGGCTGGCGACAAGCTGGCACGGATTTCTGAGGAGTGTAAGTGATTGCTTAGTATTGTCTTCCGAGTCTTCCTGACATGCCGTAGCATCTGATAATTCTGGTCGGTTCTGAGTGTAAATCTGACCCTAGGCTGAGCTGGGAGCCTCATGGCCTGCGGCAGCCTCATACCAACCGGATACTCAAGCCAAGCGGGCCAGCTCGCGGGACCCAGGTTCCGTTGAAGTGTTCCGTGTCTCACGTCAACTCAGAGTTTAGCAAGTTGAAACTCGCATGGAGTCCATTCATGTGTGTACGTGCGATGTGCTTCTTTAGTGAGGTACTGTAGCCTAATGTCAGTAGCACGCTGGGCGACCCGTTGTCTCAACCAAGCAGGCGATTGGCAAGAGACAACGATGAACTTCGGGCGCTTGGTCGCGCTGCCAGTGGATGACACGGGCATGGTGCCGTTGCGGGAGCCCCTCCAGTCTTGCTTCTAAAAACGCACATTGGTGCATCCGTGTATGGGATATTAACATCGTACGACTTCGCATCCGAATCGTGACACGGTATTTTCGGGACGCGTCTAACAGGCTGCCAGTCCTGGACCAGTGTCTGTCAACTCTGTTGAGTCGATGAATGTCGTGCTCATCCTCCTGCATCCAATAGAACACATCGCGCGTCCGCCTAGAGGAGACTAGGTAAGCCTAAATGTGGATCGGCTCCCCATTCATTGACGCTTACAACGGAGGAACGGAAGAACGCACATCTATCTTACCGTGTCCCTGCGCTTATGAACATACTCGAAGGGCCTCGTTATTGATTATAAGGGTCGACTGTAATGATCTTTTATCTATAATGGTTGGCATCGAAGTCTGGGAAAGCCCGGCTGGCAGATAGGCACAACTCTCTGCCGCCCTACAAGGTGCGTGGTGGACTCACATTAACCGCTATGGGCGCTACTAACTGATGTTGCTCAGACATGGTCTACATGACAGACAATTTGTCTTCGAGTCGGACCCGGCTTGTTCATAGAGAAAGCCGGCTATGAATCGCGACGCCCAGATCAGAGCCCGGTGGACTGCCTGATGGATATTTCAAGACGGCGATTCAGCGAAAGGCATCCAACACCCAAAGCATGGGATTTGCTGTAAGGGGTCTGTCGAGACACGTCGCCAAATGTATACAGTATGGGTCTGCTCTCACCAATTCCGGATATCACACAGGTTTCGCCAGTGTCGTAGTAAGGCTGACATGTAACAAGACGTGATGGCGATTCGGCCAAGTCCCAGCAACAATGTATCTAACAGTCTCCCTCGTTTTAGCAATTCTTCGGCGATATGAAGAAGCACAGCGGTCCAATACATCACACGGAATGGAAGATGGATGGTGGACGACATGGCGCCCATCGGGCAGGCGGCTAGACGTAAGCATGGCTTGTGTTCAAGTGCAAGTTTAAGCCTGCTCGATGAAAACTATTACGGTTGGGCCATACCCTGGAAACGTATAAAAGAAGGACTGGTTCTACTTGAATGCTCAGTGTGGTTTCAGGCTCACGAACACACCGTCTCTTGCTTCAGACCTCCTCCAACCGCAAACCATGTCCGACCCGTTGTGCATGCCGGTCCCGGATACGATGGCGCACTGGCCCTGGCCTCGGCGTATCAACACGTCTTATGAAGACGTCGCTGCTGAGTCGGCCGAATGGCTGAAATCCTTCGAGGCGTTTTCTCCAGACCAGCAAGCCATCTTCGATCGCTGCAATATCGGTAGGGCATGATTTTCTGGCCGACATCCACAGACGACGGGACGCTAATCCGAGAGCATCCAATAGGACTCCTCGCTGCAATAGCATATCCAGACGCCGACAAAGGTACGCTGGAAGGCACCTACGCAGAGTTACCCGCTTCTAATTAGCAGTGTGCAGAACATCTCCGTGTCTGTTGCGACTTCATGAACGCTTCATTTGCACTAGACGAACAGACGGACGCGTCCGATCCAATCAAAACTCAACAGATAGTCCAAGCCGTCATAGACGGAATGGCCCATCCATATCGCCCTCCAATTAGTGGTGAACCCGTGATGGGGGAGATTATCAGACAGTAAGCTATCGTCTTGACTCGCTCTGTGCCCCTCCTTGTGAGCCGCAGCCGGTACTAAGCAACACACCGACAGGTTCTGGAGACGCGTATTGGAGTTCGCAACGCCCCAAGCCCAGGCCAAATTCATAGATGTATACTCGCGATATGCCCGCTCTCTTGTCGATCAGAGCAAGATTCGAGATGACGGAGGTGTTGGCACGGTGGAAGCGTACATGCTGAACAGGCGTCTCGATGTCGGGACGGATCCCTGTTACGCCATTGCCGACCTCAGATATGGGTTACCGCAGGAGGTGCTTGACCATCCCCTCCTTCAGGAAGCGTCAGCGTGCGTCACAGACCTTGTGATCCTTGACAATGTGCGTATCAGTAGCCTCGTACTGGACAAGCTATATATACTGACTTTGGATATTCTCGCTCGTGGGCATACAGGACTTGGCCTCGTACCGCAAGGAGTACGCCATCGGAGACGTCCACAACATCATCCCGGTCGTCATGCGCGAGAAAGGCCTCGACATGGCAAGAGCCGTCGAATGGCTGGCAACGGAACACGACAGGATTGCGGACCGATTTTGTTCATTGTGGAAGGAGCTTTCGACGCTCGAATTTGGGTCCGCCGAGCTAGACGACGCCTTCGGAGCATACCTGAACAACTTAGCCAATTGGCCCCGCGCGAACATGTGCTGGTGCTTTGAAAGCGGACGATACTTTGGAAGCGATGGAGCACGCGTGAAGCTCGAGGGAGTGGTCAAACTGGAACGTCGGCTTGATGTCGGCCAAGACACTGGCAGCAAGTGACTTGACTAGGTGGAGTGGTGTCTCATGGTCCGCATGGCAAAACCGACATACTCACCCTCCATTCGACTTTGTAGGTGAACCAGTCACCACGACTCACATTTCTCGCACCTCGCATTCAACTGCCAGGAGAATTCTACGTTACATAGCTCCTTTGACCGTACCTATTTTCCGGAGAGATGCTGACCGTCCGCGTCCCGTCGTTTGTGTCCTGTCTTAACTAGACGACTTGATCCCATGTGCTCTCATCGTCAGCGAAATCACGCCCGAGCTGGTCCAATATCTCCCGCAGTACCCTGAGTTCTATCTCGCTCAGCTTCCCCTCCGCTTTCAACTCCTGTAGCCACACGTCGCACGACGCCATGTTGCCCAGAACCCGCAAATATTGGATGTCTCCAATCCCCAGCGTCCCAAGGAGCTCGACAATGCGCTCGGCATCCGTATGAGGCAGTTCATATTCGAGAAGCATTCCTAAGATATCGTCAGGTGTGTCGACGATGACTGCTTCAATCTCGGTCTCGGCCTCGGAAGGACTCGGCGTCGGGAGGATGGAGTAGGACGATATCGAGCGATCCGGAATAGGAGCAAGCCCGTGACGATACGATGGGATGGTCACGGGCTCGAGTGGTCCTATAGTTTCCCCGCTATTGATACTCATCCCAGCAGCGACCTTCATTGACGATGTATGAGCCATAGACTGCAAGGATTCGGGGTATTGACTCAGAGGGACGCCACGATGATCGTGGGTTTGCCCAAAATTCTCTGTACGGTACCGCTGGAACTACGTGTGCTCAGAGATGCAAGTTGGATGAGTACTTAGAAACTTACCGATGGGTCATGTTGATCACCATGTGGGACGTAGGCCTCGGGAGTGGCTCGGAAGCTCGGATCAGGGTAGATCACGCCATTTGTTTCTGGTCCCGCCGTCAAATCACGCTCGATGATAGCCACTGCAATCTCACTACTCTCTCTCTCGACGCTGGTGTCTGAGTCCTCTTCTGTGCTCCCATGGTTGCTTGCAATAATCTTCTTGTATCTCTCCATGTACGTGGATAGCTGATCGCTCCACACGGTACCGCCGGAGGAAGGACTAGTTTCGATCGATGTTGGAACCTCCGCGGCGGCGCTGCCCCCTAATTGAGAAGTATAGTCAATCCGGGCGTCTTCGGAGGTGGATGTTCTCGGCGAGCGTCGCGATCGCATTCCACTCCAGGTTTTCGCATTGTTGAATATGTAGCAACGCTGCGCGCACCCAGTCAGCCAGGAGATATCAATAGCATTCGGACACAAACCTCGTCATGCGCCAACTTCTTTCGGCCAGTGCCCCTGATCGTCCTCTGATATGAGTGAGAGGGTTTGTGCTTCTTGAGAGCAATCCTCAGATAATACGTGATTGGCCATGCATCCACATAATCATCGCGTAAAATGGTGGATTGACGCAGAACCTACATCCCAATCTGATGAATCGACAGGGGAAGATACACTGAGCTATCAAGCTTTACCTCTTCTACGATCTTGGCTAGTTGGGCTGGTCTTTGCAACGAGTAGCTGACGGTGAGATTGACATGGCGAGCGGCGACGTGGCGAATCAGCCACTGTAGATCACGTTTTACGATTAGGCTTCACTGTAATGCAGTGAATACGGAGCGTAACACACCATAAGTTTGGCAAATGTGATGTAATCGTCATTGAGTCGCATTTGGGACTGGAGTGATCTGGCGCCTGGTTTACAAAAGATCACTGAAGGCAGCAGTTGCGGGGCAGAGATAGGCGTATGCCCTTCTAACAGGATCATAGTAAAGTCATGAGGATCAGTAGAGTTCATACGGAGACATATGCAGATTTACCGAGGCGCCCTTCATCTGGCATCACGATGACGATGAAGGGGGTGAACCACGAACCCGACCCGGTAGACATTCCTTGTATATTAATCATGTTGGATTAGTAGAGGGCTGCCGGAACCCTTCCGGCGGACAAAGTGCCATGCGGAGGGCGATCAGATGTAGGCGCTATGTCGGGATCCAATATATTGGCGTGGTGAGCGGCTACTCTAGCCCTGAGTCCGAGTCGAAGTACTAGCTGGGAGCCCTCGAAGGCCATCCAGTGATTGTGAGGCGGAGTTCGCGTTGATTCGACCCTGAATATCCGCGGTCAACTAATCTCGAGGCCTTCGTACGTCGAGCATGTGGACACGCAGGTTGTGCGGCGTGCCGCGAGCGAAATGCGTGGAGCAAATACGATCAGGTGACCGCGTTTTGGCCAAAAATGGGCGCCTCGAGGGACTCCGCCTTCGGCGAGTTACTTGCTCGGAGTGGCGGTCGTATGGCCTGCTGGTAGATCAAGTTGCTGGAGTCATTTGTGAGGATTACAACAATGGATGGAGAGCGTGAGCCTGGAAGAGGTGCCGTCACCGCCTCATGGTAGAGGAAACTCTCTGCGGGTGGCTTCCGTGACGTTTGCCATACTGAGGAGGTGCGTATCCACTCCACCGGTGCCAAGAACTGTGCGTTGCGGAGAATCAACATGACCCATGCCTTCCATGATATCATATAGCTTGCGGTATGCAGGCTGCTCAGTATATAAAACAGCTTGACGAGAAGAAGTTAACCGAAGTCCCTTTGGCCACCCTGACGAAGCCATGTATTTCCTTCAATATCTCTTCGCCGGCCTCGTTTCTGGAGGCGCAGTTACGGTTCATGCAACACCTCATGTTCGGTCGATCGAGAGCACGAGTCCGACTCCTGTCATGGTTGCAGGGATGCCTGTGCCACACCGTACGTGTCCGCGCTCGCACGCTCTGCGCAAACTGACAACGTGTTACGTCTAGACAAGAGGCAAGTCATCGAGGGACCCGGGGGTTATCGCTTTGATGTCCTAGAGCATTTGGCGGGGATTGCCCCTTACTTTGACTCTCCAGGAGTGCAGCTCGATCCGCACCCACCGGATGGTTGCTCGGTGACAAAGGCAACGTATATCGTCCGCCACTCCAATATCTACGCCAACGATGTAAGTCATGAACCGCTTCTACGGATTGCCTCGTTTAGCTGAGAGCAATGTGGTAGTTCGACTACGAGACCTACCTATCCCCGTTCCTCTCGAAACTCGCCAACTATTCAGATCGATCTATCTTCTCGCGAACGCATGACCTCGCTTTCCTCGCGAATTACACGTCCCCTATCACCAATGAGACCCAACAGATCGAGAAAATGACGCCGTCTGGTGGGGACGCGGCGGCGGCGTTCGCAGGTGTGATCAGAGCGACGTATCCGAACCTACTGAATGGCACAACGTCTCAAGCGGATGCCTTTCGGATTTGGGCAGCATCAGGTCAGTATTCCTTAGTGCCTGAGATTATATTGCGCATTAATTGACTCGTGCGATGCGTCCTCAGCGAGTAGAGACGTCGATACCGCAAAGGCATTTATCCAAGGCCTCGGCAACAACGCAGCACTTGTCACAGTGAACGAAGGAGAAGGAGATAGCGCGGATTCCCTAACGCCGCACGTACGTTCACTTCATTTGCGTCGTACTTCCATAGAGCGCGCAGGCTCATGTGTATGCCCTCGCAGATCTCCTGCCCAGCATTCGACGCCTCTATGGGCTCTGTGCAGTCCGGCGCATGGGAACAAAAGTACACCGCGCCGCTCATTGAGCGTTTCAATACCGCCGCGCCAGGATTCAACTTCACGCTCACCGACATTGTCGGCATGCAGCAATTATGCGGGTACGACACCGTCATCCGCAACCGCACAGATTTCTGCGACGCCTTCACCGCCGACGAATGGCTCTCTTTCGAATATGCGAACGACCTGATGTACTTCTATAGCATCGGGTAAGCATACCTTCCATGCCGTTCGCACACCGCAGTGCTAACGGTCCGCGGGCGGGCGGTGCAGATACGGAAATCCAATTGCACCTCAGCTCGGACTCCCGTGGGTGCGAAGCGCGCTCGACATCCTCTCCGCGAACGACACGAGCGCCTTCAACCAAAACCTCTACATATCCTTCACGCATCGCGAGGAACCCCCGCTCGTGCTCACCGCGCTCGGGCTGTTCAACAACTCAGCGTATTACCCGGGCCTTGACGTCAATAGCACAATGCCAACGGACCGAATCAACCACCAGCGCGCGTGGCGCACGAGCGAGATCCTCCCCTTCCTAGGCCATGTCGGCATCGAGCGTCTCCAGTGTGCGAACGCGTCGCCTGAGACGGGCTCTAATTCCACGAGTGGGGGTGATGGCGCGGAGGATGTGTGGGACGACGGGGCGTTCGTGAGGGTATTGGTGAATGGCGCTCCGATACCCATCCCAGAGTGCCAAACCGGACCTGGCGAGTCTTGCGCTCTGGGAAGCTTCGCGGATTACATCTCCCAAAGGGTCGCGTTGTACGGCGACTTCATCGGAGCATGTGGTATCAACGACACTGTAACGAACCGCACAGACCTACTGAGCATATACAATGCTCAGTAGATCTGAAGAACGACTTACGATACACACGGATACTGACGGACTCAGCACTGACAAGGACCGCGCATTCTTTCTGATATCCCTTCTGTTCGAGAATAGCATACCCTTACATACCTATTGTTTCCCCATCTTCTTCCATGCGCTCATTCCTCGTGCGCAGTTAGCCCCCAGCACCAGATCTACCCAAGTAGGCATACAACGTAGCCTTGTTTTGCTGCGCCCAGAGTCTCTATAGTCGCATATAAGCGGTAGTCAAGCGAATAAGGCAGTCGAACATTAGCTGAGTACCAGAGTTGAGTGAAGCGGCACGCAATGCGAGGTGAGTAGATGGTCGTCCTGGATCAAGCCGTAGGCGACGGGCGCCAGACTGCTTCACTCCTACCACCATGTCCTCCCGCCTCAATCTCGACGAAGAAGTTCGGTTATACAGCACAAATGCAGAGCGCGAGAAATATGGACTCCTCGCGACACTATTTGGGATAATTGTCGCCCTGGAATACCTCGAACGTGCGTATGTACGCGACTCTGTACCTGCCTCGGAGTGAGTACTCTTCCATACTTCACCTTTTGCTACGGATCGTGCGCGGAACGCTGAGCAATGCCCTCAAGAGGTACTCTCCCGCGTGCACACGGCTGCTATCACAGTATAAGACTATGCTCAAGCTCGTGAGCGATGACGTCCCATCCATCGAACAGTTCATGGCACGATATCGGGTATGTACTTAGAACTCGTTACGCACTCCATCGCAACATTCCCTGATGAATCTCGGATACCCTCAAGATGGATCATCCTGCTGCATTGCATCGGATACAAGTCGGAGTCCCCGCAACAGTCGAGCACTCGAGCGAAGCAGGGCCAGAGACGGCGAAGTGGGTCGCCGAGACGACACAGGCACGTCTCGCTCGCCGACATTCTACGCGCGGACACCGACATATACTGACATGTTGCGCTATAGAACTTCATTACCTTCGTAGATGCGCTCAAGCTACGACTGCGCGCCAAGGATCAATTGCATCCGATTCTGCAGGAGCTAGTGACAAGCTATGCACGCTTCAAGGGGAGTAAAGATTGGGAAGGGCGCAGCAAGATGGTTGGATGGTGAGGAGTAGCCTCTCTTGCTGCCTTGACCTAAAGCTGACCGCGCCCATGTGCACAGGCTGATCACCTTGAATGGTATGAAGGCCTCGGAGGAACTCACCGAGGAACAGGCAAGGCAGGTGAGTCATCGCTCCTATTCGCTCGTTTCTCATGGGCCGAATGGCTGACAAGGGGCTCCGATAGCTGTCGTTTGACATTGAGCATGCTTATGCTGAGTTCTTCCGGAGCTTGAGCGGGAAGGACGGGGACACATGAGGCGCGGCATGCCTAGAGTACTTGTACGGTGCATTCACAGGATACGGCGCCACAGAGGGATGGATACCAATTGTATGTTATAGTCGGCATAAGGACATTCATATTGTAATACGGTTGCCTTGTTACCTTGTTTCGACCGATATATCGCATTGCAACAGCCATGAGCTGCGTATGGAGATCTGAATAGGGAGTAGGAATGTAGTGCCGGAATGCGATGGCTGCCCCCGCGCGTCTTGCCGGCGGGCTCTCCGCCCATCCGGTCATGGCGGTTCCGCAGTACATCTTACTTCAGTACCGTCTCTCTTGACTGCTCACACACACTCCTAGCTTCGTTTGCTTGGCTCTCAGATACAATCGACCACCACTATCCGCAAGGAACCCATGGTTTCTGCTCTGAATCCTTTCCGCACGCCCGCGGCAACCCCAAATCCCACCGGAGCATCTACCTCGTCTGCACCACAGGCCACACCCTCTTCGGATGTAAACGCATCATCCAGTAGCGTCAATACGAATGAGACATCTACTTCCGAACCGCGACCACAGGCAAATGGCTCAGGGAGTTCATTGTACATGGACAGGTCTGTGAACGACTTGCTCACGGAGGACCTTCCCCCAGCCTACACGCCTTCCCCCAACGTCTACGAAGGCGAGGCTACCATAGAACTAGGTCCGCGGAGACCTTTCCAAGATCCTATGCCTGTTCCTCGTCAAAATCAACCTCAGTGGATGTCGCCACAGTCCACTGCGTCGAATTCCTGGACCTCGTTCCCGGGCGACATGCACCGCGGATCTTCTAGCATCTACACCTACCCAACGCCACCCCCCGTACACCCTTCTCTGCATAATCTGAGAACAGTGCCATTACGACCTATATCTGATTATTCGCCATCTCGACCCGTCTCTGATTTTGCCCGAGACTTCTATAGCGCAGGCGCAGACGTGAACACGGGAGTGCTCGGCGGCCCAAGTGCACAATATCAGGGTGAAGCCACTTCTTCAAGTACGAGATATGCGCCACCACCCGGGGAGCCACCAAATCGCTCAGCAGGCTATGACTCCTCGTCGTCTCAGGAGCAGGATTCAGATGACGGCCATCCAACTGAGACGCCCGTACCCGGACACCCTCTTCTCAGGCACGGCAAGATTCTCGTCTATCCACGAGACTATGAATGCGATAGATGTATGTAACATGAGCCCCCATGGGACCCCGGAAGGCTGACACAGAAGTACTATCAGGTCACAACACAGGATATAAGAACTATGACCCATCTCATCCTTGCACGCGATGTTGGGACAAGTACGCACGGCCGTATACGTCCATCATGGCCCACGCGCCTTGGTCCTCCGATGCGCAATCTGGGTCCGGTTCGTCGCGGATTACGTACCAAAGACCATTGCCACGCTTCCGCGCACCGCACAGCTCACTACACCAGTCGAATGCATCGTACTCCGGCTCTCCGACGTCCCCATCGGGATACAACCACTCTCGCTCGGCGTCAACATCCCGCGTCAGCAGCGGCTACCCCGGCTCAGCTGCGCGTGTCATCCCTATTCCTGGTGGTGGCGTTCCCGTACCACACCTTGGCCCGTTCAATGCGTACAAGGCGCCGCCGGTGTTCCCGCCTTCTTCCTGGTTCGGGTCATCAGCACCCGTCATACCACAACCTGCGGGAGGCAACGTCGTGGTGTATCCTCCGGGTGATCCCAGGATCGGTGGCCGATTATGCTGGCGGTGTGGCGGGACCGGTAAGGTCTCCTTCTTCATATTCCAAGAGGACACTTGTAGCATATGCAATGGGGTCGGACGCACCTTCGTGTAGGGGCATCTCGTAGTGGCAGATCTTGGGTGAGGTCGTTCTTGACCCCCGTTGTTCATGTGCAAATGGACATCTCCGGCTCGGACTCTGTGTACTAATTGTAACCATACCGACGGCCACTGCGTTGTATACATACCCTCACCGGAATTGAACTGATAACAATCGATCCAGAGTTCGATGGGGACAACTCGGTGAGTCGATATGGATACGAACGTCTTGAAGTCGAGTTGAGCTAACGTCGAAGGTGCCACATAGCAGTGCGTGAGATCGCTAGAGAGAATGTCTCAGAAACATAACGAGTGATGTTGTTGGCAACAATCACACGCTCGGATGAATACGAACGCCACTCGACAACGCCTCTGCAATTGTGCGCCCAGTTGAACGAGATCTTAGCCACATAGCGCCACGCGTTCTGGGCGCCTGCCCTATGTTCGATTTCTTAAGTGGCGGCTTTCGCTCTCTCTAGCCACTCTCACAGCTACTATCACCACCACCTCATTTAGCCAGCGCACAGATGCCACCGCGCAAGAAATTGAAGGCGTCGAAGGCTGCTGTCAATGACAACAAGACGACCGTCGTCCGCAGGCGGCGCGGAAGCTTGAAAGAGCTTCTCAATATGCCCCTCGAGATTCTCTCAGAGGTTTGTGCCTGTTAGTGGAAGCCGATATCACGCCTTGTACTGAGCATCAAGCAGATACTCAGCTACCTCCTCCCGCGCGATCTGTGCAATATGGTGCGAACGAGCAAGGTCTTCCGGGACTTCCTGCTCAGCAAGAAGCAATCCCGTACCATTTGGCGAGATGCTTGGCAAGCGGTAACGGACTTCCCTACGTTACCTCCGCTCCTTAGTGAGCCTGCATTGGCCCATCTTCTGTATTCTCCTTTCTGCCACGTAAGTGTGATGTTCCACATGCTCCAGATAGCGTGTCCTCATCCTCCTCACAAGGCGTGTGGCAAGGGACAAACTCGCAAGATCATATTTGAGTGGCAGAAGCGGTATTGCAAGGACTGCCTGGATTCCAAGTGAGTGATTGACAAACAATTACACTAGTGATCGTCGCCAACACTAAGGGTGTCTAGGTATAAGGACTGGCTGCAGAGGGATTCGCAGCGACCCCTCTCGGGTGACAAATTGTGGTCGAAACTCAACGGGTCCTATGATGTGATCTTTAACTTCCCGTCAGAGGGCGGGCGGTGGTTCCAGGTTCAACAGTGCGAGCAGTTTTTGGAGAAGTGGCATGCTGCGGAGCCAACCCTCGAAGCGAAGCAGCAAGTATACAAAGAACAGACCGCCAAGAAGCGTGAGATCATGGCAGTAAGTCCGCATCTCTAATCTGGGCATCCTCTTTCGTGTGATCCTCACAGAGCAATGCCCGCGCCAGTATGCAGGTACTCTGTCGTCTTGGGCTGATAGGGAGAAGCGAGCACGGTCAGCGGAAATTCAAGCTATGAAGAAGCAACGCCTTCGAGAGTCTGTCGCACCGTTCTTATGTTATCTCGGATCTATTCTTATGCACCATTACAGCGTATGCGACCGTCTGAGTTGCGAAGGCTGGGGTGCTGAGTTAGATCATATCCTATCTCAATCTCACAGCCGCCAACAGTTCAAGAGTACCCCGAGCATACGTCAGGCGGCGCGACTGACGGACAAAGGTGAGCAGATAGCATCCTTGTCGGTCATCAGTGTCCTAATCTATCGTCAAGCCTTTCAAAAGGTATTCAGTGACGTCGAGCGGACTTTGCGAGAGACACGGGAGCACCTCCTTGCAGTTCAACGCCAGGATAGGCTCGAGGCAAGGCTGGAAGATCTCGAGAAAGCGATTGAGAATCATTGCGTCCGGTTCCCCCGCACTGCCCAAATGCTCTGCCTGCCGTCGGCGTTCGACTTCGTCATCGAGCCAGAGATCGAGCCCCTGCTTCGCGCACCCGATAGCAGGAGCATCTCTCCCGAATCCTTTGTGGAAGTGCTCCCGCTCGTGATTGGCCGCTGGGAGGCGAGGGTGAAGGACCAGCTACGCAGGATCATCAGGGCGAAAGTAGAGTCGATTCCAGATGACGTCGATCCTCTCGAGCTAGCTGTGGCGTCGTTCCATTGCCTCTTTTGCTCGGTGAAAACCGTCCGGTATCCATCAATCCTCGTCCATCCGTGTTCCTACTCGTGCGTATCGTGGCCGGACGCCCCAAGACAGTACGCTTGCGATCTACAAGAGGTCCAGTTTAAGTTTCGATATCGCCCTTCTCATCGCACCGGACCTTCTTCCGTCCCGAAGTCTCCCTTTAGTAGTCAGGATTGGGAGAGAGACGACTTTTCCGCCCCAAAGGGTCTACTAGCCGTCTTGGATCTTCCTCCGGGGACTACGACACTGGCAGAGGTCCAGGATATCAGGCTCGTGTGTTTGTCGTGTAGCCCACGCAAGGATGTGTATACTTGGGAAGCAGCGGTGCGTGCTTGTCTTGTCCATCCTGTATGCAAATAGCTGATATGACACAACGAAGCTTTCCCACATTAGCCCTGTTCATAAGGAGTGGAGAGCGGCGACCGAGGACGAGCGTAGTACAGCGATGCAGCTCGAAACCGATGCCCATGTCCTCGCCCTCAAGACCTCGGAATGGTGTTGTGCGCTGTGTACGACACGGATAACGCGGTACGACACAGAAAAGGTCCTTGCTCGCCATCTCCACGCCAAGTCAGTGTCGTCGCTATGTTTATCATGAGAACGGCGCTGACAACCTAACTAGACATGGGATTGAATTTTCAGCCGATTGCATTCGCGATGGAACTGTGTTCCCTCATCCATCTGCTTGGTACATCAAACCTGCAGTGAATATACTGCAGGAGCCCGATAATGACATCACAGATACGGCGGGCGGGTGAACCTGAGGTATCCTTGAATGCGAGGCGATCATCTGTAATCAGGTACTATTCCAGTTATTCATCCATGCGCACTCCGCTGCGCTGCCACAACGGCAGAGAGATCAAGATGATGATCGAATGTTCATAATGCACGGTACTGCCTATCCTCGATACCCATCTTGTCTGCGATTGACCTACGCAAACGGCTCGTCGATTACGCACGGTTGTGGCGCCAAAATGAGTCGACTGCACATGCATGGCGGATTCATGGCAGGCGTACACCGCCATCCGCGTCTTACTACTCACTGCTTGTGGTCAGTGAGCGCCTTCAATGGTACAGTCGATATTTGCATCCCGAGTAACGACCTTGACTCTCCACCATCTCCGTCATCTCCACTATCACCATCGCTACTAACATTATATCAAAGTTGAGCAGAAATGCCATCGCGAAAGGCATCTGAATCATCGTCCAAGGATACCGCCAATGGCAACCTCAAAGCGAAGACCGTCAAGACCATTGTCGTTCGCAAGCTGCGCGGACGCTTGCAGGAACTCCTAAATACGCCTATTGAGATTCTCTCAGAGGTTTGTTCTTGCCTGTAGAAGTCATTGTGATGTCTCACGCTGAATCTCGTCGAGCAGATACTCAGCTATCTACCGCCGCGTGACTTGTGCAGCATGGTCCGAACCAGCAAGCTCTTCCGGGACTTCCTCCTCAGCAAGAGGTGCTCCAGATTCATCTGGAGGGATGCCTGGAAAGGAGTAGAGGGATTTCCTGTCTTGCCTCCGCTCCTTAGTGAGCCTGCGCTCGCTCATCTTCTGTATTCCCTTCATTGTCACGTAAGTATAGGGTCGACTCCTCAAGCTGCCTTTCTGAATATGTCCTTCATCGGCTTTACCAGGGATGCGGCGAGAGAACTATGAAGAGGGTCATATTTCAATGGCAGAAGCGATATTGCAAGGTGTGCTTGAAATCCAGGTGAGTTTCTGTCAACCATCTTTCTGTGTGACACAGTCATCAATCCGGAGGGCATACAGACGCGAGGAATGGCGATTATGGTATGCAGGACACCCGCTTTCACAAGACGAGTTTTTCTCGAAACTAGGGGGTTTCTGTTACTCGATTTTCAATGATCCGTCCGACGGCACCCGATGGTTCCAGATTGAACAATACGAGCGCTTCTTGATTGCGTGGCACGCTGCAGAGCCCAATCTCGAAGCTAAGCGGCAGGTCTATGAGATGCAGATTGCCAAGAAGCGCGAGATCGCGGATGTAAGCCCATACCCTGTCAAAAACTAAGAGATATCCTGACAGAAAAGCTCCGATACCAGTACGCAGCCGCATTGTCTTCTTGGGTTGATGTGGAGAGGCAAGCACGGTTGTCGGATCTCCACGCTATGAAGGAGCAACGGTTTCAAGAGTAAGTGAATCACATTGATACCACACCCGTGCCAGCGTCGCTCAATATCAGTGCTGTCTTGCAGCGTATGCAGTCGTTTGAGGGACGAAGGCTGGAGTGCTGAACTAGATCATCTCATGTCCCAACACTGCGATCGGCGACGGTTTGAGAGGATCTCAAGCATTCGTCAAGCATCGCAACTAACGGATCGAGGTGAGTGCGTGCCCCTTGTCACGACGAGCGGTGACCCATGTATCATACAGCCTTTCAGAGAGTTTTTATCGACATAGAGCCAATCTTGCGAGAGGCAAGAGGATTTCTCGTCGCTCAACGAAAGACGCGTCTGGACAATCTCCTCGCGAGGTTGGAAGAACTCGAGGCGGCGATCGAGCACCACTACTTCTTCCATGATTCCGGATTGCCCTGCATACCATCAGCTTTCGACTTCGTCTGCGACCCAGAAGTTGAGCCTCTACTTCGCGCACCTAGTACCCTGGAGGTCTCCTCTGCGACGTTTGCCAGAGTGCTTCCATTTGCGATCAGCCGCCGGGAAACAAAGTTCAGGTCCGAGTTTGGCAAGATCGTTAAAGCGAATGTGGAGTCGGTCCCCGACAATATAGATCCAATCGAGCTAGCAGTAGCCTCGTTCCGCTGCCTCAATTGCGATGCACAACCCCTCCGATACCCAGCGATCCTGGCGCACCCATGCGGCCACGCATCTACATCATGGCCAGATGCCCCACAAGATTACAACGAAGATCTACGGGAGGTCTGGTCTCAACATTGGGACAGCCACGGTTCTCGTCGCCTCGTCGGAAGGTCACACCCCTTGGCTCCGGAGAATCCCTTTGGCATGAGCTGTTGGGAGGGAGACACCTTATCCTCCCCAAAAGCTCTGCTCGCCGTTCTGAATCTCCCACCCGAGATTGCGAGGCTCGAAGATGTCCAGTACTTCAGGCTCGTGTGCCTGTCGTGTAGCCTAGGCAAGGGAGCGCTTACCTGGGAAGCAGCGGTATGTACATTTTACATTTGTCGCATACGCTAGTATCGATAATACGCTTCTAGCTTGCGCATACCAATGAATGCCACGATGGAGGATGGAGAGTCGCAAGTGAGGAAGAGCGTTATATATCTATGGAGCTTGAAGTCAACGCCTACGCCTTCTTCCCGACATATGTTCCCGCAACTCGGATGACTATCAATCGGAGATGAAGCTCTATATTCTCCGCAGAACAAACCGTGCATCTCGGCTTTGGCGGCGTCTTCGATAAGCGTCTCACTGAGTGAGCGAGGTTTTGGCTCCAAAATACTCGAGCGGATGCAATACTAAAGACCGTCCTAGACATGATATCTCAGGCTTGGAATTTTCGCAATCATCACGGGAATGTGTTTATTTCCTCATTCACTTGCTCGGTGGTCCAGGCCTACTAGTATTATAGGTCTGCCCCACGGCGGCGAGCCCAACATGGCCCGGTATAAACATGATAGAGTCTAGGCACGACCCCGAGAACTTCCCCGGGTTTGGAAGTTTAGTTCTCTGTATTAGTCACTGCTAGCGATGCCTTCCAACTTTACCCGCTGTGTATCTACTATAGAGCCCGCTGTTCCGAGGCAAGCTGCAGAGATATCGAAATCAACGCGATCAGACACTACATAGTGAGTTTGTGCCAGTGTATTGGCGGTATCACCTGTCCCCGCCTCCTCATATTGTTAGAGACAGGCTGGCGCCACTTCTTGGCCTTCTACTAGTAACTGTCGCAGCTGAAACCGACACAATGGCTAAGGCCCCTCTAACTAGAGTATGTACTGTTGCGATGGAAACTGCCTACATCATAGGTATGTGTATTTGTATCTTCACCTTCCGCCACCCGCCACCTCTGGCAAGGTGGCGTTACTGCGCGCCACCTCGACCATACGATATATAAGCGACCATCTGGCATACGCTGTCCCAGTACTGTTAACCACCCTTCAACCATCATTGCAAACCACCCTCGACACGCACCAACATCTATACTCCCAAGCAACCTCATGATGTCGTCCCGTCAGAAGCAGAGCCAGCGGTCGGTTAAGGGCCGCCTACAATCCTTGCCGGAGATGGCTCTAGAGATTCAAGTCGAGGTAAGCACGGTAGTGAAAGCGCCACTCGTGCGCCACTCTCCTACAATATCAGTCTCGGCATACTCGTAGTAACTCACGCTACGTCGTTCATAGATATATCAATACCTGACATCATGCGACTTGCTCCACCTATCGCAAACATGCAAGAGGTTCCGTGCGTTCTTCTTGAACCGTAGTGTGGCGAACGAGAGGCTCTGGACGCAGGCGCGAGCGAACACCGACGACCTACCGGAGCGACCATCCTTTATGAGCGAACCAGCGTTCATCCATCTGCTCTACTCCCCTTACTGTCACGTAAGCCCCGCGACCTGAACGTCGTTTACCTGTACCGCTGCTTACGCGTGGCTCAGCATCGTGATTGTAACAGCGCTCGTACACCTATATGGCACTACCAGTGGTTCGCAAGATACTGTCACAAATGTCTAATGACAGAGTAAGCCCACTTCTCATACCCGGTAAACATGATGCTACACTCACAGACAACGTGTCACAGATCCGTTAGTTACAAGGATGCTGAAAAAGAAATCGTGAAATGCCTCGGCAAGTGGGCACCTCCTATCGAAACCGTCCTGTCCATAGCTCACACTGAGGAGTGAGCGCGGATATTTCCTAGTTGACTCAGCGACGATTATAATAGGCTCCGTAGATATCAAAAGACTCACAAGGAGCAACGGCATGGTCGTGTGCACAAGGCGCACCGCGATGACCTGCTGAAGCAATGGAACCACGCATTGTGCGCTCGACAGGCTACCTTAACTCAGAATGCAAGCCTGCAGATGCAGAATAATGAGAAGTACAAGATCGCGCGTGGACTCATAGAGATGATGAAGGCAGAGCTCGCGGAACGTCGAGCAGTGAGTCCCCTATGGTTTCTCAAACTTACGGTCGACAAACGTATCAGCGTGCTAATGGGCCATTAGTATGCGGAGAAGTGTATGATCTGGCATCAAACACAACAAACCCATCGCATCGATGAGTGAGCTGCCCAGCATCGAACTCGGTGGCCAGAAGTTGACGTCCCTTGATATAGAATCATTGAGCACCTCAAAGCGAAGGGCTGGACAAAAGAGGTTGAAGCTCTTGAACTCGATGAGAAGCTGAAGAGAGAACTGTCATACCTGCCAATCGTCAGAAGATCTTTAAAGCTTACTGCAGCAGGTAGGGGCGTCCATCGATCCTTTCGGTGTTACCTGACGAGTGTGTTCTGCGCAGAGTGCAACAGGGTATGCGCAAACAAGGCGGTGCACAAACTCCTCGAGCAGAAACGGCATGAACGGCTCACACAAGAGCGCAGGCAGGTTCTCCTCAAGCGATTTGACGCGCTCGAGGAAGCTATCTGCCGCCACTACGTCCGCTTGCCGAGGACAGCCAGCATGGAATTCCGGCCAAGGTACATTGACTTCGTATTCGTGGACGAATGCAGAGCACTGTTGGACACACCTACCGAGCGGTCAATCACTGCTGCGGATTTTGTCGGCCTGATTCCAGACATCACAGCTACTTGGGAAGCTATGCAGAGAGAACAGTTAACAGAGGCGATCAGACAAGTTCTTCCTTTCGCTGTTCCAAAGGGCATAGACGTACTGGAACTCGCCGTCGCTTTCATCCCGTGTCCTTGCGGCGTTTCAAAGGATTTTCCCACGCATGACGCCAAGGACCCGCTACGATTCCCCGCCATTCTAGGACACGACTGCCCACGACAGATTCGCCGCACTGTGCCAGTCTCTGAATGCGATCTTTACGGCTCAACTGCGATGTACGGCGGCGTAGAACACGAACCTGAGGTCGTCATCTCAGGACTTCGGCCGTTCGACGTGAAGAATGTGCCAATCTCGAAGAAAGCCATAGGCAAAGCTTGCGCTGTGATCGAGGCAATGGGATGTGACCCCGCCCAGACGACAGTAAGCAGCTTGCAAGGCCGTGATGTGATGCTTACCTGCCGTAGATGTGGTGAAGTGGACTTTCCGCGCTTCATCGGCGATGTCCATCTATACACATGGGATGCCGCGGTCGGTTTTGATGCTTTATTTTGCTCAGCCCTGGTCTGACAAACCTTTGCAATTCTTCCATGCAGATACGACATGTAGTCGCGACGACGACTCGACGTGTCCCGGGCCACGATAAATGGTCAGTGCGCGATGATGACTTGTTGAGGCGTATGCGCCGTCTTGAAGAAAGCGACCATGTCCGCTGGATGAAGCGCTCAGCGCCCGAGTACAATGAACTTACGTGGTCGTGCTCTCTTTGCATCGCGTTCAATGCCAAGGGAAGGAAGATGGCGGAGCACCTTACGGCAGTGTCAGTTTTCGATGATCCACTGAACTACACTGGGCTCACCAAATCGCGTTGTTCTACACAGGCATCTTTTGACCGACGTTGACGGGTGCGTCGAAGACGGGACTATATACGTCCATCCGTATCTCAGGCGACAGGACATGCCTCCCAGTGCACCTCCGTGGCACACGCTGCTGCCGATGGTTGGCAAGCCATTTGCTAGCCAGAGCTGAAGTAACGTCCCTATCCGTATAGACTATCGTTCATGTTGTCATTCCTTACCGAGCCTGTATACGAATATGCGTTTCCGAGTATCCACCGACACGACCATCTGTGCCGCAACTGAGAAGGTTTAGGACACTGGACGTCCAGCCCCTGATTGAGCGGGTGCGGACGCCCAGCGCCCATACATGATCGCGAATCGCCTGCGTAAGTCGACGTCAGATAACCCCCTTCATCATCTCGGACGAACTATTTACCCACCTAGCCGCGCCGCAAGGCCTTTACGCCTTAAGGCCCAAACTGCCCTTGTTTATATTCAACGGCTGCGCGACGCCTCCGTACTCGACGGAGAGAAGAAACCTGGAACTAGGATCACCGGCCACAGTCGCGATGATGGGATCCGACCCAATCCAACTCCGAGTCCGAGTCGGACCACCCCGCAAGCCGCAGGAGTGAGCACATTTAGATCCCACCGGCGCACGCGTCTACCGCGCCTGCACGCACGCCGCGACGCGCCGCCGGTAATCATACCAGACCGATGCCGCCAGCCTGGAACCATGATCATATCGCCCTGGCACCGCACTGCAGCAGTGCAACACACAGCAGCAGCTGTTGCAGCGAGGCGGCGCCGTGGCCATGATAGCCATGATAGCCATGATCTGTCTGTCTGCACCCGTGTCCGCGCCGTCTGCCTCTGTTGCAGTCTGTTGCGCGCATGGCCCCCGGGGCCCGCGTCGTCGACCACAGGCCCATACAAAGCCGAGTTGTGCTTTGTGGGGGCTCCGGCCCCTCCTCCGCTCCTCCGTCTCCGTGGGGGCGCGTCCTGGGCAACACGCGCACGCACGCACCGCCACCGCGCGACTTGCGCGAGCCTGTGCACCACGGTCCACCACCTGTCCTCGGGCTGTCCTATCTCTTCCGACACTGCCGGCGCCGAGTCAGCCTGCAGTGATGTCGTCCGGTTGATGTCGTCCATGTGTCCTGGGACCTCGTGGCGTCCGCGAGCGTCGTTCGGCCTCGGACCCTGTATGGTTTCCCCGCCAGGCCTCACTCAAGTGAGGCGGCGAGCGCGCACTCTGCAGAGAATTCAGCTGTTCAGGACTGAGCGCTAAACGTCTGCTGCCACGCCCACGCGCCGGGATGTGTGTGAGCGCCGTGACTGACGCGTTACGCGACGCGTTGCGTGACGTTCCCCTCCGCCGTATATCCCTCGCGAACCGGGGAAAGGCCGACGAATCGCCTGGAGGTGTGTTCTGATCGGTGACTTGTGCATGTGTATGAGAGCGTGTGTCTGAATGCAAAGCGTGTCAGCCCAGGACGAGATAGCAATGCGGGAACACGTCTGCGTTTCGCACGGGATTTAAATACGCCTACTACATATGGACGTTCTACACCTCGACGAGGAACAAATCAAGAGCGACGGCAGCAAGGACATAAATATGGCCAAGAATGGGCGACATGCAGCATGCGTGACATACAAGGGTCCTTCGTCCAACCCGTTTCCAAGAAAGAGTCCGCTACATTATATACGGCCGCGCGAAGCAAGAGCGCATGGTGGAGCAAGCCCAAATCATACAACCGCTTGGGTGTTCGGGAGGCGAGCACAGAAGCCCCCATTTTTGTACAGTCGGTATCGCGTTTTCTTAAGACGTGTTCCCCCCCACCGACGGGCGTTCATGCAGGTAGACGGATGACGTCGCCCTCGAAGACAAAGGTCTTCCGTTCATGCAACGCGGTTGCTGCCTTCGTCACCTCAGCCGTGTCAAAGTCCTCGTGCTTGTCGGGCGGAAGCGCCGCGTTGAGGTAGGTGACAAGAGTGGCGATGGTGAGCTCATCAGACCGTTCGTACGTCACCCTGAACAAGTGCCGGATAGACCGCGCCACGAAGTCCAGCCTATCAGAAGATCATAAGCTCCCTCGCGTCCGATGAGAAAGGTTACGGCACACGCACCTTCCAGCAGCAGAGTCCAGGTCCGCCAGCTTACGGGCAGGGACAACATCGACGTCCATGTAGTCCCAAACCCCGTCTTCGTCCTCGCTAGAAGGTGCGGATGCCGACCGGCCATTGGCACCTTCGAGTTGCCGTAGCTTCGCCGCCGCCGCTTCCGCCTTCGCCATTGCCTTGGCGCGCCGCCGCTCCGTCTTCATCAACGCCCGGTCCGCGAGCTCAGCTTCCGTCGCGTCCTCCAAGTCAGCGGTGTCGCTAGAGTCGGAGACGATGAGCTCCCCTTCCAGTGCAGCGTCACGCGTGGCACGGAGCTCCGCGATGGCCGCTTCCCGGTCTGTGATTTTTTGCCTGCAGGCATGCGGGTGTGAGCTTCTGGAAGGACAAGGGGTACATAACACAGTCTGGTGTGGGTATACTTACCGACGTTGCAGACATTTGACACGATGCTGCTGCCACGGATACGAACAGTAGGTACTGTCTTGCCGTAACTGGACCCACTTCTGACATAGTTTGCAGAACACGCGACCAGGCTCGACGTCCCCTAGTAGCGGATCAGCACGCAACGCTGCTGCTCGCTGGTCGGCGTTCCGTCTCCGGGACTCATGCGGGAAGCTAGCCGGTGTGTACTCCTTGAAGGCGGTCGTGAACGTGGACGATGGTGGCTGCACAGCCGATGATGCCTGAGACGAGCTAGCCGACGTCGACTGCGCCATAGTCGCGCGTGCAGACGCCGTCGGCGGAGGCGGAAGCGAAGAAGAAGATGCAAGCGCGAGCAAGTGCTTTGGTGGAGGGGGCACATTGGCTATGTTGAACCTACTGAATATCAGCCCATGTGATCGAATCACGCAAACCAGGGAAGCATACTTTGACGTCGATGCTCCAGGGCCCGCATTAGACACGGGCTGGCATTCTGAACGATGCTTCATCCACATCTTGATGGCGGCCGCGTTGTTCTCTGTCGCGATCGAAATCCACTTCTCACACACTCGACAGAGCACGCGCTCATTATCGAACCGCTTGACGTTGGGATCGGACGAGAGCACCGCGTTCCGGTCGTCGACTGGGTGTGCGTTTTTAGCACTGTGGCAGGGAAGCAAGCAGACCTCACTATGTAGTTACCGCGCATAATTAAGACAATGTGGCACTTACACCCGTTTTGCGAGACAGCTCTTTCGATGGGCGTCCCAGGGAATCGAGCAGTAGGTCGAGTTGGGCCGCAGACGGATCCACTTGTCGCATGATGCACAGAGCACACGGTATGCCTCAAACTTGGCGACATATGGGTCGGTGCGGAGGTACTCTATGCGTTCTTCCTCGGTCCGCTTTGCCCGCCGCCGCTTGGTCGGTGGCTGGGACGCGTCGGGAATGATGCTGGGCGGCTCCGACGCGACTTCGGGCAAGCTCTGGGAACCGCTTTGGCTGAAGAGAGGAGTTAACAAAGCGCATTTTGGCAAGAAGGTGGAAAGGCGCGTACCATGTGACCCGGTGCGCCTCCCAATGTTTGACGGTGAAAGCGCCGGTGGACTCGTCGCGAATAGAGATACCGTCGCCGCAGGTTTCGCAAATGATACGGCCGCTGCCGTACTCGTCGGTGGGGGACGTGCTCTGTGTGCCGGCGTCTGTCTCGGATTGAGAATCGGCGCGTTCGGGTGTCCTTGTACGAGCGACCGGGTCGGCGGGTGGCTCCTTCCGCTTTTGCGGGACACTGCGCGATGTGTGAATAACGGGCCAGCGAATCCAAGGAGAAATAAATCAGACCTAGCTGCAGAGGCCATGAGCGAGGCGATAGACGCGGTTGGGTGCGTTCTGGGTAAAGGAGTGAGGCCAGGTAGGAGCAAGGGGGAGTATGGGGGTGCTCACTCTATCTCCATCGCATGTCTGCGCGCGGAGAGCGGGGGGTGTGGCTGGTGGTGCGCGCGGGCGATGGGTGTATGCGCGGGGAGGGGCGCGGGGGAGGAGAAGGGGAGGATTGACGTGGAAGAGACGAGGGCGATATAAGATGGGCTCAGGCCAGAGAAGCGAACGAAAACATTGAATTCAGAATAGCAGAAATTCCATCGAAAACAAACAGAAAACATTCCCAGGCGCGAAATTGAAATCAGCCCAAATTCGGTCGTCCGTCATCCTGATCGAGACACTCTCCTGATTCGTATCCATGTGCTCGCGTCCCCCGCCGCCCCCGCCCCCGCCCTCTCCGCCCCATATCCCGCCCCTCGCCTGATCGCGCCCCGTCCCCGTCCCCGCCGTTTCCCTCCGCCCCCCGCGACGGCGCGCGAGAGCTGGGTGGTGCGCGTGAGTGGCCGAGTCGTGGTCTGAGAACAAACCGCATGCACGGAGAGGTGAGAGAACTCTGATCGGCGCCTNGGGGAGTGATCGAAAACGTCGGTGGCTTCGGAGAGGCGCCGGCGTGTGTTGTGTGTCTCTCAAGATGGTCACATTGTATGTTGTCTTTGGAAAACGCGTTGGCCAGCGCCCCGTCCAAAGCATGCTCTTTGCCATTCCTCTGCGCGCTCGTCAAGACAGCCTCTGATTAGCTACCTATCCCAGAATCTGTATCGGAACCCTCCTCGACGCACTCGCGAGCTCCGTTGGATTCCAGCCATGGTCCGCGTACAAAGCCTCTCCCACGCTGCATCGTGCCCATTCTTCCCCTCCTCGCGCTCTCCTCTCTCTCCCTCTCNGGGCTCTCCTTCCTCCTTTCAGCCATCTTCTCAGTTCCTCATTCCGGCCTTCTTGTCTGCTCTTCCGCCGTGCCCAGACGTGTGACTCGCCTCAACGCCCCCCCCTCTCCCAGACAGGGCCACGATCATAGTAATCCCACTCCCGCGACACGGTCTCTTTCAGTCCAATCAAGCAGCCCTCCGGCCTTTTCTCTGCCCCGCTCGCGCGTCCACAAAGCCCAGAGCTCCCTCCCCTCCCATCTTCTCTGTCCAGCTGCGCGTGCCGCGTACGGATGCGGCCGCGCGTGCGTAGTCATGATATACTCCTTCGCTGTCACCTTGTCGTTCTGTCGCTGCGTCGCAAACCCTCATGTCAGCCTTCCATTCGCTCCCTGCCCTCCTGCTCCTCCGTCCTGCTCTCGGCGGGAACACGAACCTTCTATCGGTCCAGCGCGTTCCAGCTCAGAACGCGCAAGGTCCCGTGTTCTCACTTGTCTTAGAACGTTAACTTTATTGCACCCCACTATCGGCGATTCTGACACGCACATCACACAGGTTCGTTGTCCATTTCCTGCCCTTCCAACATATCTACTGATCATCTCATCACATCAATGAATGGGCCTACCAGACAAGACATGTCCGTTAGGCTCATCGTACCGCCCTGCCACGCGCCTGCTGACCGCTTGACAAGTCCTCGCGGCATTATGAATTATATCCGATAGCCGTCCCGCACCCTTCATTTCCACGACGGAAACGTAAGTGTCCGAAGAGAAGCGGAGCAAAAATACAGCCCATTATGCCAGGGGCGATAAGAACAGCAACAACTGACGTGCAGACAGACAGATGGATGCCTATGCGGGAAGCGCCTCCCTGCGTCCTACACCCTTCCGTAACCACCCTCCACCAGGAATGCTTTCAGGCGGAGCACTATCACTTCCAATCCGGCCAGCCATTTCGTAAGTTCATTGTCAAACTTCTCATGCGACCCCCCTTGTGTGATGCGGGCGTAGAAGTCCTGTCTATGGGGCACCGCCCTGATGGCGACCTAGCAGCGCAGCCCCGATGGTAGATAGCAAGCGAGGTACCCGCAGCGTCGTTAAACGTAAGTAGCGCGTTCAGCGCCAGCCGCCCGTGGTGTCAAGGTGGAAGAGAAGGACATACGGCGACAACCGGGCGTATCAGGAATGGCAAGTTGGGCTTGAGGTTCACGTCAAAGGACCGTTTGAAGCACGTATGTAACTCTGCATTCCTATCTTGCTGCATGTTCTGTACGTCCGCACGCGCAGACACACCCGGGCGGTCAGCCCGCGTTCGCAACACAAACATGGAGAGCGCGTTCCCTGCATGCCAGACATATCGCAGGCGCGAGCAGGGCAACGCGAGAACGGACAACTCACACGGAGCGCTTCGCACGTGAACCAGAGCCCGCTTTGCGTTCGGGGCAGCGCATGCACAGGGGAACGGGTGGGCACTCGGTTTGACATGTGTGTGAGATGGTTACGAGAGCGAGAGTGGGCTTACCGCAGGAGACGAACGAGGCACGCCGTCCCGTGGCGCTCGCCAGCGGCGGCGCCATTGCACTCGTTCGTCACGAGCTTCTCGAGTGTGGGCGATTCGGCGGGCGCGACCTCGTATCTATGCTTGACACCCTAGAAGAAGGAAGGCGGCGCGGGCGCGTTCGGCTGTGCGCACGAAGACGACTTCGTAGCATGCATAGAACGCACCGTAATGTTGCTACGCAGGTCGTTCTGCACAAACGCGAAGACGCCACCGCCGAGTAAATCTATTCGTCGAAGGGAAGGTGGGATCGGTTCAAGATGCCAGCGCAGAGGAAGGTGCAGGGGGTTGTAATTGCCGGTGTTAGCGCGACTGTAGATGTTCGCATGGGGACGACGGGAGGAGCGGCGCACCGAACATGTTCACAAAGTCTGTCGAAGCCAGGAGAAAGGTCGCAGTGTCCACTCCATCGACGGTGATTGGTACGTCGGCAAAGGACTGGGAGAAAGAGGCGGCCGGGGTGTGTCAGAGTTCTGCGCACGAATTCGGAATTCGGTGACGAGAGAGGCACGGGAGAGAGGGAGAAGCGACGCGCCAGGCAAGCTCAGATACTGCAACCGACGTGACAGAGCAGGAGGGCGTGGAGGATAGCGGCGGCGATTGAGAGGACGTTTGTGCGATGTTCTTACCTTCGCGGTCTCAAAGTATGGCGCCATCGGTTGTCGTGGTGGGAGGAGAGTGTTCAGGGAGGCCAATGGCGGTTCACCCGTCGGCTGGGGGCTACGTGCAGGTATGAAAAGAGAGTGAGCAGCGTTGGAAGCATGGAATCCACCCTGCTGCAAGACGGCGACGGCGTGCGCATGCGGTTGGAGCCAGAAAAGGCCGACGAGCGCCAAAGACATGCAGCAGCTGTGGCTGCTGCTGCTGTGCCCACTTGCCCCGCCATCGCGCAGATCGATATCTCGTCAAGCTGATTAGCACCGGACCCGTGTCTGTGGGTAGCCTCTCGATGCCGCCGGCTTTCAGGCCTTACCTCGGATCCAGCCCAACCACGGCGACTTGGATAGCACCCCGCTCGCGCCGAATGGCCTGCGCGGAGGCTGTTTGGGGCNTATTCTGAGGGTGGTGAGAATGTATGGCGCAGGGAGATCGAGAAAAGCAGGTGTGTGGTCCAAGATGGCCGAGCTGCCCTCGCAACACCTTTCGCCCCCGATGCCATTCGGATGCTGGGCCGGAGTAAACTCGGACTTTGGTCCGGATGTCCGTGAGCGCCCATTATGGGCGCTTCATCAACGTGTCTAGCGCCCATCTGGCGCGCTGGGCGGCTATTGGCGGTGGCTGAGCACAGGCAGCATGGCGGTCTCTGAATGACTCTTTGAGCGTACGCTGATCCTCGCCACCACGATGTCCTCGTGCTGAGAGGGCAGTGGCAACAGCGGCATCTTTCTCTCTTTCTTCCACGTCTCTTCCTTGCTCGGGTCTCTCTCTCGGTGGTGTAGAATATGGCACGGGTGTATGCGGACGTGAATGCGCGGTTGGGCCCATCGTGGTACGACTATGGTATGTCCTTTCCATCTTTGCGATGCCTCGCGGCCATCGAACGCCCTTTCATTGACTTTGTGATCGTGATGTAGAGAACATGACGGTGGACTGGAACGTGCCGGATCGATATGAGATTGTGCGAAGGCTGGGAGGAGGAAGGTATTCAGAGGTGAGTGGCAACTCGGATGAGGGCCATCTCCGGTCACGGCCGGACGTCGTCCATGGCTCACGATCGCTACGACGGCCGACTTTGCAGGTCTTCGAGGGCATCGACTCTTCGAACGAAGACTCATGCGTCATTAAAGTGCTGAAGCCTGTCGCGAAAAAGAAGATAAAGCGAGAGATCAAGATCCTACGCAACCTCGCGGGCGGCCCGAACGTTATTCGCCTGATGGACATTGTCCATGACCCTCCTTCGCGTTCGAACAGCCTCATCATGGAATACGTCGAGAGCACGGACTGGAAGGAGCTGTACTACACCTTGACGGATATGGAGATCAAATACTACCTCTTCCAACTCCTGAGGGTAAGCACAGCCGCCCTATTGGACCCCTTACCTTGCATGCCAACGGCGGGGAATCGCTGCTTCTCAGGCATTAGATTTCGTCCATTCGCGAGGAATCATCCACAGAGACGTAAAGCCTGCGAATATCATGTACGACCGTGCACGTCGCAAGGTCAGTCAAGATTAGGCGAAGTTATCGCGAAAGACAACTCACCTCACCGTTCATTTCAGCTACGTCTGATTGATTGGGGCCTCGCAGAATTCTACCATCCAGGTGTCGAGCTTCATATTCGGGTGGCGTCGAGATACTTCAAAGGGCCAGAGTTGCTGGTGGGGTACAAGCACTATGATTACAGCTTGGATGTCTGGAGCGTCGGTTGCATCCTCGCGGCTATGGTGCGTCGTTATTATGTATTTGGCGAACTCACTTCCGACCCTCGATCCGTAGCTCTTCCGGCGAGAGAACTTCTTCCGCGGGAGGGACAATGACGATCAGCTGCTGAAGATTGTCAAGGTGCTCGGGTCGGACGAGTTCGAGCATTACCTGGCAAAGTACCGCCTCTACTTGCAGACGTATGACGACGAGCTGTTGCAAAGGTCTGTTACTCCAGCCAGGCCGTTTTTCGCCCCTCTTTGCCGGCTCCCCGCTGATCGTCGTCTCCGTCCTGTCATCCGCAGCTACCCCAAGGTGCCTTGGAGCAAATTTGTCACGGCCGATAACAGGCACAATGCCAGCACCGATGGGATCGACCTCCTTGACAAGCTGCTGCGGTACGATCATGCAGAACGGCTCACCGCGGCGGAGGCGCTCGCGCACAGTTTCTTCAGTACGTACTGCCAATCCGCTCCCCTATCCCCCGCCACTCATCGCACGTCTGCCTCTTCTCTGCCTTCTTCCGTCCTGCTGCGCGACGCCCGGTGACCATGCTGCATGCATCGTTTGGCCCATCGCTTGCCGCCTTTGAACTCGAACGCACTTGCTACTCTTCGCTGCCTACGCGTAGATGCAGTCAGGCTCGAGACGCCGTCCAACCCCACTGAATGCTTGAGCGACTCTGGCTTCTACTCGGCCTGACTCGCGAGCGGCGAACCGAGCAACGCGATTTCCAACATGGACGCAGAATGACAACGAACGGCGGAACAGGCGTTCCCCCCTCAACGGCTGGCAAACCCCGACGACGAAGCCAGAGCACACCGTCCATTCTTCCGTGCACACTCACCAACCAACCAACACTCCGGCGACTCCCTGCAGCTAAGCTATCCACGAATTATCTATGTCGTTTTTTCCCATGTCATCTTCCTCCATTTCTCACCACATCATTGCGCATGTACACTAGACTTCGGACTCGGCCTTGCTCTCATTCTGTGTGTGTGTGTCATCATTTGCCCCCTCCCCTACTTATGTTGCTCCCATCAGTCTTGCATGTAATACTAGAGTACTACTGAATATGCAATCCCCGATGCGTTGGCGGCGGCGGCGGCGGGCAAGGGTGTCCTCTCGCCGTCCTTCTCCATTCCGATTTTCCGTGTCGGCGTGCCGTGTCATTAACGGGTGGAGCACTTCCTACGTCGAGGGCCAGACGTTAGACCATGCCCCATTCTCGCTGGCTGTCACCCACAGGTGGACGATCGGCTGAATGGGGCCACGAGCTCTTCGAAAACCTCGTCGATCGTCGGGTATGTTGCACGGTGCCGATGACTGGGGTTGCCTCAACATACCACATACCACATTATTTGCTTGCAGGCTACCCGCGGAGGCTGCATTTGAATCTCCTCAAGTCGGGGCTTCTCTAAGACCGTCGACCCCTCCCGCCGCGGCCCTGCCTGGAGCCCACGATGCACCACCGAGCAACACTTCCGAGTCGCTTCGCGCTGCGATCCAGCCAAGCCCCTCGAAGGCATGGGGGACACACACTAGCATGCACACTGGCCAGACTTCCGACTCACCAACGGCCTTCGTCCCCCGGGCCCCGCGACATCGCCCCTGCTTCGCTGCCCCGGAAGCTCTCTTACCCGAGCCTGAAGAGCGGGATGCTCATAAAGCCTGAGGCTCAACGAGAGCCAATAAGCGGCGTTGTCGTACGCGAGATCTGCGCACAGCCGTCCGGTGCTTTGTTTCCTACCCGACGACGGACTTGTCGCGCGCAGCGTCGGCGCGCAGGTGGAGGCTACCAACCGTCGCCGACTGGAGGCAGGCTGAGGTCTTCTTTCCTCACTACCTGTCACGGTGCTAGGATCCCCAGGCTGATTCCTGATTCGCAGGGAGGCATTGTACTACACCGCATTCGCTCCGTGGCGTCGTGGCCGTGGGCGCCCTTCTTTGATCCTCGGCGTGCGTTTGGGTTCCTCCGCAGCCTGGGCAATATCATGGCATGGAATAAGTGTTGATGCTACTAGGTGGCGGTTGCAGCGGGGACGCGTATTCGACTGTTGCGCCGCCGGCTCGTGCGCAGCGCATTACGGGAGCGTACTGCTACCAAGTACCCAACTTCTTTGCCACTGGTTGTCGCGACCGCGAACCCAAGGTTGTGGTACGACGCAAGTATTACCCGGGGGCGTTGGGCTAGCGGTAAGTACACAGCTCTATCCCCGGACCCCCAGCACCGGAGACGTGGCTGCGCTGGGTTGTTGATACTGTGCGCTTTAGTCTGGGAGTTTGGGATCGTGACGGGCTCGAGTGCTGCTGCGGGCTAGTACGTCCACCCACGGGCGAAGGTAGAAGTCGACGGTACCGAAGCTCATGATGGATCATGCCAGTGGATCATGCAATATCATCACATCCACCGCCGCTTTCGCCACGCTCAATGGCGACCCTGGGTCCCTGGCTGACCAACGGCTGCACCGCGCAGGCCATCCATCCATACCACTGTGATCGAGCCCTAGTCGGGATCGAGGGTTCCGGTCGCTCGAACGGGCTAGCGGGTTCGGATTTTGGCTGGGTCACGATCGCGGCGAGAGAGGCGTCGACGACTCTGTTGGGAAATGAGAAGCATGCATGATGCGTAGCAGCCTGAGCATCTGAGGGGCCCTGAGGGTAGCTGCTATGGCCGAGACCGTGGCGTCCGCCGTATAATGGCTCACCCGCCTACAGGACCGGAATTGCAGGGAAATTTGATGGAACTTGAGGACCAGCGGCAGCCACCGTCTGGCATGCAGGGTCCGCCGACGGGATCCGCAGTAGCCATTGGACCCTGTTCGTGCGCATTGTGTTTCCTAATGTGTTCATTGTATTCGCCTCTGGAGTTTTGGGGGGCAAGTGGAGGAGAACAAGGGCGTGTCGAGCCTGTATACAGTACACACGCGGAAAGGCCTCGCGCACATGTTGGAGGGCACGAGTGACGAGAGGGCAGATCGAGGTTGTTACTAGAGGCTGCCAGCGCCAAGGTCTTCTGAATCCACGCGTCGCGGTGCCAGGCCAGGTGGACGACAGATCCTAGACCGAAAGCACCCGATCGCGAACGGCAGAAAGACTGATGCACGAGGGTCGCTGGTGACCCTAGACTACAGTGCTTCTCCGGCCGTCTTAACCTCTACCAACCTTCTTCTGTGCAGGGCTCTAGGCCCTTGGGCACTTGCCGCTTTGCTGGGGAGTGGCCAGGCTGCGAGTGATCGTTTCGTGTTTCGCGTTTCGCGTCGGCGTGGCCCACGCAGCTGCCTGAGGGCGTGCAGGATCGCGCGAAGGCGTTTGGGATGACTGGATGACTGAGCCCGCAGGCGGATAGCTGATGTCGATTAGTCAGTGGGCAGGTTCGGACTGATCGACTCGTCATATTGGCAAGGAACAGTTACACACCTCGCCAGCGCGGCTCAGCGCGGATCCGTCGGCGAGTCGCTGGGTGCGGGTGCGTGTGTTGCAGCCGATACCGCAGCGCTAGCGGGCAGGCAAGGAAAGTCGGTGCTGGCGACGGATATGGAAGCTGCCGGATATTGAAGATGAACGATGATGATGCCAGTGACCATCTCCCATGTCGGACGTGTGCACGCACCCCTTCCTGATCATGAGCTCCGCCGATGCCAGAAGACGCGCAGTCGCCACCTCGCGAGTCTGTCCAAACTGCTGGTAGGCACGGTGGGATTGCTTGGGCGGTATGACGCGGACATACCACTGCGTTGGAGAGGTTACCTTCCTGCTGGTACTACTGCGGCCGCAACGGTCGAAAGTTCATGGATCCAAGGTAGGATGTTCAGCACTCAGCTCATAATCAGTGCGCACAGGCCTCCTCTCCGCTATAGCGCTTATACATCCTATCACCCCCGCCTTTATATGCCGGGGCCGGGAACCGTCGGAGGCCGAGTGGGCACCTAGCGCGAGGGCGGGAGGCTGACGAACACGCTCCCACACCGAGAGCGCACGCGCACCGTGCGCGGGACCAAGGGCGTCGCGGTGGCTTTGCGGAGACGAGCAAGCCTGCTTCTCGGGTTCCCACGCGACGTATTCATGACATATCCAGCCCGCAGATGAACAGGACATGTGGCCCCCGGCACGGCACGCGGGTTGTAGGCTTACCCATCGCGCTGAAGGTTCAGAGGTCGCGCTCAAGGCTGGCTGCGCGACAGACCAGGGTTCGAGTAGGGGAGCAACACAGGCAATTGAGGGGCTAGCCCTAGGTCGACTCTGGTATAGACGGACGCGCAGGGTCTGGAAATACCTGAGCGTGTACGGAGGACATTTCACACCGATCGAAGCTGCGAAGGCTGTATGTCGTGTGCGAACGGTGAGCAAAGTGCGGTCTTCCCTTTCATAGGAAGGGTTTCGCGCACGCAGATTGCTATTTATTTGTGACGGACCTTGGGCAGCGAGCTTCTTTGGCATGATTATCTTGCTCCGCAGGAGAGGCGCTGCGCTGCGCGGTAGCGACCGTGGGTTCCAGATAAAGTACATTACCGCTGCGATCGGAAGATACGACACGTCTGCAGATGAAGATGGGACGTAAAGAGGTTGGAGAGCCCTGGTAATGTATCATAGTGTTCAGTATGAGTCCTCCCTGAGCCCATATGGCTGCGCCAGCCAGTACTGCATGCTGGCTGTGGACGCTGGGCCGGAACGTGATGGGACCCGGGCATATGGGTCTCTTGAGTCAGCACGGGCGTGCCTAGCGATCGAGGGTGCTGCTCGAGTGACGCAAACCGCGAATCGTTCGGTGGATGATGCACCGAGATCAGGCCGTTGCGATTGCGAGTTGCCTACGGCATGTACATTTGTGGAATGGAGACTCTTCATATGAACAAATCCTGGGCAAAATCGTTCACGCCGCAACAGAGAAACCCGCGGGTGCGTTGCGAAATGCGAGCATAAGCGCATGGGCGGACGCATGAGGGGGCGTTGCTGGCGACGAACAAGCGTAGCGGATGGAGGGAAGGAGAGGTTTATTCGATAGAAGTTGCCGTGGATGCAGGGAGGGCAGGTGGTCGCGCTTCGGCGCAGGAGCCTGAGAATATCAGTGATGTTTTGAATTTGCATGGTGTATGCCAATCGAGGGAGGTTTTACACACATGGTGTGTGGTATCAGAACGATTTAGAAATATCGGTAGACGATTGAGGGGCAATTGCCGAGAAAAGGATCCAGCGCGTTGGAGGGCGTTGTGCTGGCCCCTGGCCATGGGCAAGCGGCGGTGGATGCCTGAGCCCTGTGTGTGAGGCGATCTGAGCCAAAGAACCGGGTGCGGTGTACGTGGTGGCGGGTGGCGGGGAGGCCGGGACGCACTTGCCGTACAAGATAGGCGCCTGTACGTGTGCGGTGATGGGCGAGCGGGCGCCTGGTTCGGCGTGTTGCCAAAAATGGAGGGGACGCCGGAGGGGCGGCGTTGTCTGCGCTGGATGTGTCGTGATTGGGTTAGAATATAAAGGGCCCGGCGGAGGATGTAGTCAAAGTCTCAAGTCCTCCAGCTTGGCTGCTGCTCTCGTCTTCGCTGCAAACGCTCCTAACAGGGCCTAGTCCATTTCTCTCGCACGGATCGGAGGTCATTATCCCATCTGAATCCTTTTTCTAACTTCTCTTTCCCATCCCCGCCGCCGGCTCTGCAGCTGAATCTGATCGTACTACAAGCACAGTCACAAACCAATTATCCCCCGCAGCCCAATTANGGCCCCTTTCCCTTTCCCTCGCCCGGCCCCGCCACCTTCCGCGCCTTCTTCCCATTCCACTCCCATGCCCGCAGACACTTCCACCAAGGCCGCTGCTGCTGCCGCCGCTGCTCGTCGCAGAAACACTCTCCGCAGAGACCAGGAAGACGTCAAATACGACTCTGCTCACGCTCGCGAGATCGAGCTCAAGCGAAGCAGAGGCGAAATCTCATGCGCAGAGTGCCGTAGGTGCGATCACCGCACGCCAATCCGTCCTTCCCCCTCATATTGACTCGACGTCCTCATTGCAGACTCAAGGTCCTTTCCTCTCTCCCACATTCTCCGTAGCTGTGCCGCTGTACTGAATCTCTTCCAGATCCGCTGCGACAAGTCTATACCTTGTCAATCATGTCAGGTACGTCCGCGCCGACCCATGTCTCCGAATATTCCACGAATTTGGTTTCCTAGCGCCGGGGTTGCGCAGCTCTCTGTCCAAATGGTATGCTCTCTACCAGTTTGTAAATCGACGCGTTCTATAGACTGACCATGTACCAGGGAGCCTCGCCACTGGACAGGGCACGCGGTGCGTTTCGACTAGCTGTATGCGCGGCGACTCGACTGACAACAAAGGGCAGATTCGTGCTGGCCGCGACCGAGCACCTTCACCGTCGAATAGCCAAAATGAGCGAGCGCATACACCAACTAGAGGATGCGCTCGCGATCCTACAAGCTAAATGCACCAACGACCCCCACCCGCTCCTCTCCGATAGCAAGGGGAAAGCGCATATGACCGACGACGACGATGATTTCATGCCACAAGACATGGGCACCGTCACGCCGACAGATGTTGTTTCAGCCTTTGGCATGCTGTCCGTCTCCGACCATGGCGTCTCAAGATTCTTCGGCCCCACTGGTGGCACTGAAGTAGGTACTCTTGGCAGCTCGACTTGCACCGCAGCTAACACTCTTGGCCCCCTTTCAGTACCTCCTTTTCGTATGTCATTTCTATCGGCCTTTGGGTCCGCTCCTCACCGGTCCGTCTTTAGTCAGATGCCGATGGCCCCTCGTCACCAAGTAATGGTAGCAGGTCCCCAGAATCACTTCGCGGCTCCAAGACGCCTCCCTTGCCCAACGACATCACTCGTTTCTCGAGCGCTTTCCCGTTCACTCCCATGGGCCCGCCACACAGCGTGTACGAGCTCATTGAGAGCCACCTTCCACCATACGAACGTGCTTGTCAGCTCGCTGAGTCATATGTCGCTCATGCGGCCTGGCTGTTCCGGAGCGTACCCCGACGTCAACTCTTCGACGAGATGATCCCTCATTTCTACAAACAGCCGCCTCCCGAAGACGCACAGCCGCCCTGTTGCGAATACAACAGCCCCCATGACCTCGCGCTGCTGTTTCTATGTTTCGCTATCGGCGCGCTCGTCGATCTCAATCAACAGCCGTACAATTCCGAGGCAGAGCACTATAGCCAACTAGCCCAAGCTGCGCTAGCTCTTCAGTCTGTCCTCGCGAACCCGACTCTGGTGACAATACAGGCGCTTCATTTGCATAGCATATACATTGCCATGGTAGGTAACGAGCCGGGTGGGCAGGACAGTAACATGGAGTTCTCTTGGGCCCTCGTATCTCTGGCCGGTCAGCTCTCACATACGGTACGTATCTGGGCCGCTGTGATAAGGCACGCGTTAACGAGCATAATCACAATAGATTGGTCTACGTAAGTGATCTACTCCTCAACCTTGCCCATAACTCCGAGCCTGATGAGCATCCACCCAAAGACCGCGACAGCGCGCGGTTTGGCTTCTCCGCCGAGATTGTTGAGCGACGCCGAGTCACTTTCTGGGACCTCTTCGTTGCAGACGCATGGCAGGTTGGTAATTCGAAGTTGCGCCCGCGCCGACGCCGTATTTACAGATCTGACACATTCGTATAGAGCTTGATGACCGGGCGCCCGCCCGTGATCCAGCGCGAGTACATTGACTGCAAATTCCCCACTCCGACGAGTACCCCAGAAGACGAGGAGGGCGAGGAGCCCGAAGCAGCATGTAAGCCGCCCGAAACATCAATTGCCTCGCATCTAGGGTCGCGCTGACCGCGTCTCGATAACGTCTATTTGCAGTCGAAACGTGGGGCTTCCGCTTCGCCATGCAATGCGTTGCGGAAGTGGCTTCGAAAACGCTGACGGCAGAGGCGCCGTCATACGACCTCATCATGGAGCTCGATCGCAAGGTGCGAGAATTCCCGATCCCACCGGACGCAGCGGCAATGCAAGAAGATCTCGAGACACCCCCGGATAGCGAGCCGCCTCCGTTGCAGGAGAGTATGATCCGCTTCGTGCTCGCCCATTCGCGGGAAGTTAGTGAGTACCCTTCCGCTCCCTCCTGCCCCGTGCCAGCGTTGCTCACAGGTCGTCATGCCAAAGTCCTCCTTTTCCTCCACCGGAGTTTCTTCGCGCAGGCGATCATGGACTGCCCTCGGAATCCTTTGAGGAGCGCCTACGCGCACTCCTTCCTTGCTGCGTATCGATCGTCGTGCACCATTCTGAAGGTCGTGAAGGAGCAGTTTGGCCAGTATCCAGAGATGTGCGCCCGCTTCTGGGTCATCTGGACGTTCGCCTTCTCCTCGGCGGTGAGTCGGAACCGCACGCCATGCGATTGCGCTGCTGCGGGCCGCCCCTGACAAAAGTCTATTTGCCACCCAGGTCGTGTTTGCCACTGTGGTAACCCGCGGACCGCGATCGGCAATGGCCCCTTCCGCACTTGCACAGCTTGACCAAGCCTACGAACTGTTCACACAAGCGTCGAAGCACAGTCGACGCGCGGCGAAGGCGCTGGTATGTACCCGTTCCCCCATTGCGTCCCTGTGCGATGATCGCTCGTGCTGACCGTGGATCTCGCTTCTCCCCCGCTCCCCGTTTCCTTTCCTGTCCGTTCATTTGCCACTTGCGCTCGCGGTTTCAGCCCATTCTTCTCAGGCTGCGGGAAAAGGCACACTGCGCGTTTGCGACTGCGCAGAGCGATCCGACTGGCAACTCCGTGTACGACGGCGCACTCTGGAAGTCGGAGAAGGACGAGGACGAGCTTGACATATTCGCNGGGAAGGACGGCTGTCATCCCCTCCAAGCGCACGTCGCCTTCGCCTTCCACCGCTACCGCTGCCGCTACCTCCGTCACAGGCCCTTGTCCTCAAGCAGGAGGCATTTCGCAGCAGCAGCAGACTCTCCACCGGAGTGAATCGCTGCCACTCATCACGCCTCCTACACCCATCCCGATTGCGCCCCTTCCCAGCGCGAGCAATCTTCAGCTCACTGACACCTGGTCGCTAGCTCATTCTTCTCAGGCACCAGGGCCCAGCACAGCTGCGCAGCACCTTCCCTCTCCCTACGCCGCGCAACCGCCCCAGCAAACGCACCCGTCGATGTCATATCACCGTTCCGTGAGCTTCTCCCATCCGCCGCAGCACCCCCAACACTCGCACCCGCACCCGCACCCGCACCAACACCAACACCCGCATCAGCATCAGCAGCAACAACCGGGGTACCCCTGGGTCGGGCAGCAGCACTCTCCTTCGTCGCTCACCCCACCTGCGCAGCAACAGCCGTTCGGTGGACCCATATCCCCGGCGAGTGCAGCGTACCCACCGCAACAGTCGCTGTTCCCGCCGAACGCAGACATATTGCATCGGTATGCAGACGCGGCGAATGGGTATTCGCCCGGTTTGGCAGCGGCGGGAGCGTCACAGCAGCAGCAACAGCAGCAGCAGCATTTTGCGCCGCCGACAGAGCTCGTGAACCTCGGGTTGACGTCGCGCCATGGACGCTTGGACGAGCGGTGGACGTCGTTCATGCACGAGAACGGCTTCCTGTAGAGTTGTAGTGGCCTTCCGTCGCCGTTGGTGCGTCTGTCCCACATCTCGATTTGCGGCTCTCCCTTCGTGTGCGTATGTGTGAACGCAGATACACTAGCGCGACGTCCTATATTCGTTCTGTCGATTACACCCTCTTACACTGACCTTAGGCCTTGGATGTCTTGCCCGCCTGTTACTCGCCTCATCGCTAGCCCTCGTCCGCTATCCGCCTGTCCTCTGTCGTCCACTAGAACGCTCTGTAAGCCTTGTCCTCGCTTATTTGGTACACGACCTCGTCCTCCTAGCGTCCTCGCCCCGTCCTCAGTTGTGTCGTTATCCGCGCGTCCGTCTTAGTTACTCTTGAGTGCCCAAGTTTCGCACGTATTCTCTCTCATCTTGCATCTCGTCTGCCTGTCGTTCGTAAGGATCATTGTATAAAACCCTCAGGATACACGTCGCAGCACTAGTAGCATAGTAATGTAAATATTAGGTGGCCGCAATGGAAGTAGGATGGAACGTTTCGGAAATCGAAGTACGCGAGCATCTGGGTAACCTGATTCGGGCCCCGGGCTGCAGCTTTCTTGCCAAGCACACATCGACACCCTTGAACGTTTGAACGTTTTCCCTCGCAGCGTGCATATCTCCGTACGCATGCGACGATGTGTGATGGTTTACGGATATCGCTACGGGTTGAAATTCACAGCGGTAAGAGGTGATCATTCACGGTACTGATTCTATCGGACAAGCGAGGAGACATTCTCTGAAGTTCTATACCCCGCAGGCTAGACTACGATCCAAGTGCCCAAATACATATTCGGGCGAGCCGCGGGTATGTGATTGCAATCTATTACGAGAGCCTCCGTGTGAGAGCTTTGTACTGACCAAGGCCTGGTACTAGTGGCCCTGATCCCTGCATGCTTCTTTCGCTAGTGCTTTTAGTATAGGGTCGCGGTACTATGCATAAGAAGGTGCTCCTCCAGCGCGCGCAGCGACGATGTTCAGTAGTCGCCCATATGTTCCGAAGATCCGCCGACGCTGAACGAGGTGCAGTCAGTCATACCCGCTTCGAGGACCGGAGGGACGGCCGCCGGAGGGCCACGCAACGCGCCCCCTCTTGGAAGCTCCAGCTTCAAGGTGGCGCACTTACAGGTCACCTCAACGTAAGTCGCAGCTGCGTACACATGTACACCCGCCCTCGGGACAGTCCGAAACGTCCAAGTTCGACGCGTCGATCATCACGCAGACACAGCCAGATCGCGCTACGTGTACAGCCTCCTGAGCCCCGTCCTCCCTGTGCTTTTTCCTGTTCGCGTTGCCCCCCTGGGTTCGTCCCGCGGCCGCCTGACTGCTGCGCTTGGCGTGCTAAACGTTCACGCCCGAGTGCGTCGACGTCAATGGGCTCAGGGGCGCGGTGTCGCGTGCTTCTGCCACAGAGCTTGCACGCGCACGGCGGTGATAGCGATCGAGAAGGGCAGAGAAGGGCTCGGAGGTTCGGAGGGCGGTATGGAGGGTGTCATGGATGCATGTGCTGTTGGAGCTTGCCAGGGCAGGGTCGTCCCGGGCGAAGACTTCCTCCACAGGTGGTGGACGGGACTGATCGACTCGTAGCCTGGAGGGACGGTGGCACCTTGTGAGACGGAAGTAAGCTGACAGGCTGCGGACCCGAGCACTATCGGTCTATCCGGGCCCGATCGACATCGGTGCGTGCCCGCTCGACGCGGACGGATGAGCCGGCGGCCATGACCCAGCAGTGCATGTCCCGTCAGTGTAGTCCTGCCTCCAGTGAATCTTAACGCCAGCTCTCGTCTAAATCCCCACATAGTGTATGTTTCTGCCTCGCCGCCCCTCGCAGGTCCTCCTATATAGAATGGTCGCGAGAAAACAAGTCGTTGTTAGAATTTTTTGATTGGACGATAGTGGCATAGAGTCGGTAGGACCTTATGTTAATCGCACGACGTTGAGCATACAGCACGTCCTCCAAGAATCGCCGGCGAAACTCTATGCTAATTTGTCCGAAGAATTTCAACGATGTGGAAGTAGTGTGTAGAGAAGATGGTGAGTAGAGCCTGCGTGCCAGACATTCAGCCACAACCATCCATGCGGAGATCGAAACAATTGATGTCGCATTCGGGCAGCTCTGTCGGGGCCAGAGTCGGAGAATCAGCTTCCAGTTGAGCGCCCGTGACAAAATACACTTCCAAGTGGCGACTGTTTCAACCTCGTACACCTTGGCTACCCTACCTTTCTATCGACCAAGATCTCTTTCTGGACAAAGGAAGCTGATGATCAAGAAGCGCCTATACGGGTGTACCAGGGACATGATGACTCAGAGCGCAGAGATACTGAAAGTACTTGCAGCGAAGAAGTCATGATACCGGTGAACTGACGGTATCCGAAAGTCACCCATTTTTAGGATTAACATTGAGTTGCTATCATTGCCGCTTCGCAACTTTGACGGCTCAGTAGGGCCTTCTTGCGAAAGACCGACCGACTGACTAACCCTCCCGACTATTAGGCGCAACAAACTCGTTCGCGACGCAGGATTCAATCAACGCTATGTATCACGATCACCGGCCAAGTCCTCCGACAACGTCTATTTCTTGATCAGCCGGGACAGCAGTGGTGATAGCCACAATGTGCGCCTGTTCCCGGAACGCCAAACCAGGCTTCACCTGTGGCTTGCATAGCGGGCGTTACTTTGTTTTCTTTGGTGGGTGGAACTGCAACACCAGAGCATCGTCGGCTGTAAGTCGTTCTCCCAAACCCGTCGAGCATGCATTAAAGAGACTCTTCCAGACGTCAGATAACAGAAGCTAACTGGAAGGTGATGCCCAAGCTCGCTCGTGTGTCGAGTATGCCTCTAAAGGAAACAGCGCGATGTCCATCGCGTCGACCATGATATCCCATCGCTTTGTGACCCTTGAACAGCACAAGCGACCAGGCACTTCCTCTTGTGCTCCTTCGTTATGGTTCACACACGGCGAACTCTCCTCCAAGTCGTGTTCGCAGCAGCGTGCGTCAAGTCATCGCAAGCCAGCTATTGTGGCAAAATATCTTCCATTTGGGTACGACGCTGAGCAAAAGCCCAGCTCGGCTTCGTTTCCCCGCCGCGCCCAAGGCCTCACCAACGTAGTTAAAAGCTCACGATGCTGTACTTTGAGGTTTCTCAGATTTTCTACCTATCTTCGCCACCATGCCTAACGACTTCGCCATCTTTGCTGCTGGGCCCGTCACCCTTGCTATCGTTGGTTGCGGCCAGCGCGGTCGGGTGCGTCCTGCTTTGCTAGCTCGCTTGGAATGGCTGTATGAACGTCACGACACTAGGGATATGCTGCGTACACACTGCAGGAGCCAACGCTGTGCAAACTGGTGGCGATCGCCGAGCCGCGCCTCCAGACCCGCCAGACCATGAGGGAGACGTATTCTTTAGACAAGAATCTCGTCTTTGAAACCTACGAGGACCTCCTGAAGGCGTCCGCAGACAAGCTCCAGACCACTGGTAAACGCTTTGCAGATGCTGTGATCATCACCGTCCAGGACCACCTGCATGCGGAAGTCGCCCTCGCGTTCGCTGCGCAGGGATACCACATACTGTGCGAGAAGCCCATGGGCACCACGGTCGAGGCGTGTGTCAAAGTCGAAGCCGCCGTCAAGAAAGCGGGCGTCATCTTCGGGATAGGCCACGGTAGGTTTTTCAGGCGTGCGTTGTATGTTGTCCTGCTGCGTGATGCTAATATGCTTCGCTCAATCAGTCCTGCGCTATTCACCATACACCAAGGCCATGACAGAGGTCATCCGTGATGGGAAGCTGGGGCCGCTTATCAACGTGGTGCACATCGAGCCGGTCGGATATTGGCACTTTGCCCACTCTTATGTCCGAGGGAACTGGGCCCGCGAATCCGAGAGTTCCTTCTCGCTGATGACCAAGAGCTCCCAGTACGTGTCTCTTGTTTCTCCCTTTCGTCCATGCCGCAAGGCTCACATCGCAATTTTCAGCGATATCGATTTAATATGCCATTATTTATACCCCGACGGTCCGACCCGTGTATCCTCTTTTGGCTCGCTGCAGCACTTCCGCAAGGCAAACAAGCCGGCAGAGGCTGGAGAGGCCCAACGCTGCCTCGACTGCGCATACGAACCCAACTGTGCCTACAGCGCCAAGAAGGGTGCGCGTTCTGCTCCCCTTTGCCTCCCGTGTTGAACGTAACAGCGCGCTGCGCATTCCACCCAGTCTACCTTGATCCTCTGACACAAGGAAAGACCGGAGGGAAGACCCACATCCTCGTGGACGTCCTTCCTGATATCGAGAACATCACTGACGCGCTCAAGACCGGGCCGTACGGGCGGTGCGTTTATGAGTGCGACAATGACGTCTGTGACAACCAGGTGCGGTGCCTCTCGCGTGGGCCCCTTCTCTTCACTTCCTCGCAGCTCACAGCAGACTTGTCCTTGACCCGGATGCGTATCGACAGGTCGTGAACCTCGAGTTCTCGAACGGGGCGACGGTGTCGTTCACGATGGTCGCACACACGAAGCTCGTCTGCGAGCGGCAGACGCGCCTGCACTTCGCGTACGGCGAGATCGTCGGCGACATGAACACGTTCACCGTGACCGACTTCCGGACGGGCGAGAGCACACAGCACGCGCCCAAGAACGAGGGCGGCCACGGCGGCGGCGACCTCGGCCTCTTCCACGCGTTCGTCGAGGCTGTGCGCACGGGCAGGCAGGAGGTGCTCGGGATGGACGTCACGGAGGTGCTCAGGAGCCATCTCACGGTCTTTGCGGCGGAGAAGAGCAGGCGTGAGGGGGTGGTTGTAGATTGCGTGGCGTTTGAGAAGGAGGCGAGGGAGCAGTTTGGCCAGCCTGCAGGGAGAAAGCGTCTTGAGTTGTACTATTAGAACTACTAGTACGGACTTTTCGTTTGCTGGTTTTTAGAGAGTATCTTGGTCACGTTTTATGCACATACGGGATATGGAGTAATGATTTTTATAATATACCAAACTCCTACATGACGGTGTAGATATGCACTCAGCTAAACAGTATCTGCACATTGTTCAATTGACCCTCCCAACTTGAGACTGCTCGGAGCGGCCTCAGGCTTGATCCCACGCCGCGTGCCCAGTACATCCGAGTCTGCGCATCTGCGCATGCGTCGCCCCGCGTCTGGCCGGCATCCCGAGTCAATCCTCATCGGAGACTTATATCCGGCGTAGGAGGAACTGGAACAGAATGAACAGAGTATCATGATGATGTTGATGTTGATTGACTCGCGGCTTTAGCGGTGGTGATGGGTTATAAAGTACCGGTATATAGGAGAAGCTGACGATCCTCGGAGGTAGACATAGCGAGTCGACGCCTGCCAGTGCGTGTATGGTGGGATGTTCGAACTTCGAACTGGCTACGGTACCGGTACCGGTCCTTCCACCGGCCGTGAAGCTATAAGAAGGACCATACGTACGTCTTTGCGACGTTCCAGGCGACCAAGGAGACAGCGCCTGCGTGCCTCCTTCGCAAGCAGCAGGCGCGCCTGTCGGTTCAGTGGCCCTCGTAATCTTGGACGGTCAGACCCCGCGCGGATGTGAAGTCCGAGGAGTCGTACAGCGCCCGTCTGCCCATCTTCGGGTACATACCCCATACCTTCATAATTCATTGAACCACAGCGCTCTGCATTGTGCAGGGTCGACGAGGCTGAAGTTCGGAGATATGCCATCAACAACTTAATTGCGGGACCAGTCGCCAGGGACCTATCTCGCGAGATAGAGATGCCACTGTTGTGAATCTCACGGGCGCGTTTCCTTGTACTTACTTGGAGACGGGAGTCGCTCAGGTACGACCCCGGGTTGGTCGTCAAGGCAGGGTGCAGCTGCGCGAGACCGCAGCGCAGCGAGCCTTACCCGGTGATAAGCGTACAGCGACTCCGAGTTCATCATGGATGCTACCATCGTGCTGCGGACATCAGGAGCTCNGAGSCGGGGGGGATTGGCGGGCAAGTACAGAAGAAATTGCAAGAAAGGGGGTGGGTACATGTGCATATACAAATGCTGAGGTCATGCGCGCGGGAATGAAAAGTGGGTTCGTGCGTTGTCGTGCGTGAGATTGGCTTGGGGGAAGTCTCCTATAGCTGGATCACCTCACGATCCTGTTAACGATCGCGTCAATTGTTGATGCTGTCTCAGAGCATGTTCTTGAGCTGTTCTTGCACACAAGGGCAGCGCTGGGCAGCGGCGGTGCCCGGATGCGATCGCGGTAGAACCCTGTAGAACCGCGAGCTTAGTCAATCCGAGTCAATCAGGGGTGGGGGTGGCTGAATGGTTGTGTGTACGTGTGGTACTAGGCTGCTAGCGCTCCAAGTCCTTCGACGATCGACTGCTGGTATGATGAGGCTTGAAACAGGGGGCTCAGTGCAAGTTCGTACTTACTTTCCGGAGGATGGTGTGCAATATACATGGACCGTGTCATAGGTAGCTAGTGGGACCCTCTTCCCGCGATAGCAGGTGCTGGGTAATTGTACAGGCCGTTCGCAGACGCCATTTTTCGTCAGGTCCAGCATGGATTGTGGATATTCACACGGGCCGCGATACGGCCCTGCCACAACAGTACCACGTCGGTCCATTACGAGAGAGCGGGCTGAATTGGCGATGAATCCAGGGCCAACTACCTATCGTATCGCAGGCGCTCGGACCTAGTAGTAGAACCTGGTGGACGTACGCAGTACGTCGGACATCTTCTCCGCGGCATTCTACAGTCGAAGTCATGCCTGGTGACGCGCACCCTGCACAGCGCGTCCTTTAAGATGCCGGATTCACAGCAGAGGCTAGTCGGAACTCGGGAGCGGCGCAGTGGCCAAGAGCCGTGTCCGCGGAGAACGGCGTCCGAGACGGCTCCAATGGCACAGCACAATAACGCGGCGTCCGAGAAAGACGGATAGTGCTGTCCTAGCGTCGGCGTCGGCGCCGTCGCCCACCGCGTCTGTCATACCGGCTTTCTGAGCCCGGGTCGGCGACACCGTCGAGGAAGGGCGTGTATGGCTCGTGTTTTGATTGCGTCATAAGGGGAAGAAGGTAGTCGTACAGGCGTGCCTTGAAGTTGTAGATCCTCGTTGATCCTCCTCGAGGATAGGTTTGCGAAGCGCCCGCCATGGCGAGTTCCGCTCGGTCGCATGCTGGCATAAAGAGCCGGGGTGTGCCCGAGGTTTAGCGTTTGGTGCCGCAAGCAGTGTCTGTTCGAGCGTTGCGTAGATCCTGTGAGAGAAGCTGCTAGTGCGAGAACGTTTGAGGCTGGGCGTCGGGTCGGAGCGGGGCGAGTTCTGTCCATCTCACGCGGAGAGATGCTACGCACCACAATCTGTACGAGGAGACTCCCATCTGTCGCGGGGACGCCGCTTTACCCACCTGAATTTGAGATAGAGAATGAATGGGCTGTGGCCCGAGTCCGATGAGCTGCGGCGCCGGATGCGAATTCAGAGAGCCATCTGTCTATTGGTCTATGCAGCCATCTGGTCAGACCGAGATATCTAGACGAAAGGAGGTGGGTCGGGGAGAGTGAGGCGTCGTTACGGCAGAGGTTAGCAAGCAGGAGAGGAAAGGAGGACACGGGCCCTGGACACTGGAGAGGCTTATGGCATGCAGGCGAGCGAATGCGTCAGCGCGGCGGGATTGGACTCGGATCGAGGTTATAATAGGCGCTCCCCGGGGTCTCCGGGGCAGGCAGTCCGGTCGAACCGGAGCAGCGCCAAAGCAGACTGACTGTTCTCAATCCCAGTCTCTGCGCCGCTCCCTCTCCTCTCCACCGCCTTCCCTCTGCCGCCGGCTTCTTCTCTCTCAACCACATCCTTCTGCTGAGCCACTGCATGCGACCGTCCTACTGAATCTGCGTCCACAGCCCCCAGCCATGCCTGCAGAACCGCGGCGGAACTCCCGCAAAGTCAGCACGGACGACGAGATTGAACTCAAGAGGGCAAGAGGCGAGATCTCGTGTGCAGAGTGCAGGCGGTGCGTTTCCCTCGGGCTTCTTTCATTCAGAAGTTCTTCTCCAGTGTTCATCCATCTCTATTCTATTCATCATAGATTGAAGCTCAAATGCGACAAGAAACTGCCCTGCGGCTCGTGTGTCCGGAGAGGGTGCACGTCTATATGCCCTAACGGTATGTACACATTCCCTCGAACACTCCCGATCGCATATAGTCTGTGATCATTCATTATGTGGTGGCCGTAGGTAGCTTGTCGGCCGGCCAAGGCACAAGGTTAGTCGTCCGTGCAGCTGATGGGTGGCGGGCCGTGATCTCAGACGCGCTTGTCTTGGCATTGGCAGATTCATCCTCGCCGATACAGACCAGCTGCATAGAAAGATATCCGAGATGAGTGAGCGTATACGGCAGCTTGAAGACGCCCTCGCCATCTTCCAGGCTGGCATCTCACACGAACGGCACCCTCTTCTCCGAGACGAGCTCCTCACTATCAAGTTCGGCCCGGAAGTCCGCAGGACCGTCGACGATGAGCACAACAGAGATATGCTCTCCAGCTCCATCGACGCCCTCGGTACGCTGACTGTAGGCGAACACGGGGAGACCAAATACTTCGGCCGTTCAGCAGGTTCGGAGGTTAGTCGTTTTTCTCCCGCTTCATTCCGTTCGCCCGATGAGATCCGTCGTACTGACGCCCTCGGCAGACATTGATCTCAGTAAGTCTTTGTGGCGCAATCTCCCTCCTTCCCGCGAATTCACGCAGATTAGACCGCTTCGGACGTTCTGGACGAAGGAGAGCCCGCCCCCTCGTTCGAGCCTGAGCTCACCAACGCAGCTATCACTTTCCCCCTCACGATCATTGAAGAAGGTACAGACGCCCTACTAGAGAAGCTTGAGGCCCACTTGCCCCCGCAGCCGCGCGCATGGGCGCTCTGTGAAACCTTCCTGGAGCACCTTTCCTGGTGGTGTCGGCCTATCAAGCGAGACGAGCTCATTGACGACATCTTGGTACCTATATACAACTGCGTCAAGGACCCAACACGGAACTCATACCACAAGGATGCCGGACCTGACGACGGTCGTTGCCCGCACCTGCTCGCCGTACTCTTCTTCGTATTCGCTCTGGGCTCTCTGGTGGACCTGACGTTGCAGCCATGTTCAGCCGAAGCTGAACTGTACTATCGTTTGGGAAGGGCTGCCCTGTCGATGCGCTCGGTGTTTGACTCACCTGAGCTTGAGACAGTGCAAGCTCTTGTTCTCATGGGAGAGTACCACAGTCTCTGCATACAGCGATACTCGATAGAGAGCGCCTGGCGCATTATCTCGCTGGCCTCAAAGGTTGCCCAAAGCGTACGTTGATATTCGTATGATTACATACAGACGACTTAGGGTGTATCCATCATATGATAGGTCGGACTACGTCTGTCCTTTTCTCTACCTGTCGTGCGACCGGGTTGCTGACCTGTGCTGCTCTAGACCGCGACAGCGCGCAATGGAAGCTCGGCGAAAAGCATGTCCAGCGGCGACGGAACCTGTTCTGGGAACTCTTTGCCATCGAGATGATACATGTAAGCACGGGGTATCTGCCGGAGGTAGTGGTATGACTGACAACTGTGTGAGCAGTGCATGTCTCTGGGCCGTCCGCCGGCGATATCATTTACCCACATTGACTGCGAGCTGCCTGATGACGACGAGGGGGGCGTTTCCGATGACGGTAACAATCTGCGCGGGTGTACGTCTACAGGCTTGCTGTTCTCCATTCATATGGTTCTCTTTGACGTGTTACTTACGTTGTGTCTGGCCGCACAGTTTGGGGGTTCAAACACTCGTTCACACGAGACATCTACTCGTCTGTTATCGAAGGGATGCTCTCTGCGAAAGCGCCTTCGTACGCCACCGTGCTCGAATACGATCGCAAGATCCGTCAGACGACCCTCCCCAACGTACGACTCTACCTGCGCCCGGATGAGGCAAACTACAGCAACCCCTCCGTCGTGTTGAAGTCCTTCTTCCTCTCACACTTCCGGAGCATCAGTACGTCAATGACTGGGCTGCTTGGAGATTTCCGTAAGCTCATGTGACGGCCTGCGTCGCCTTCTAGCCATGATACACATACATCGGACGTTCTTCGCCCAAGCCCTGCTGGATCACCCGACAAACCCCCTCGCGAGCCCTTACGCCCCCTCCTTCCTAGCCGCCAACCGCTGCGCGTCTATCCTCCTACGCAGCTTCCTCCACCACTGGAATCGCAGGTACGCAATTATCTTGGGTGGTCCCTTACCGCACCCGCACTGTGTCCTGACATGGCGCTATTCCAGCCCTGAGATATGCAGTCGCTTCTGGGGCATGTGGACACACGCGTTCTCTGCCGCCGTACGTACACTCTCTTCCGTCTGGACGCGAGCCTGCCGTACACAGGCCCCTGGCCGTTAATTTGCCTTTTCGATCTTGGCCCGACTGTTCCGTTGAATGGGGTCGCTGACGCGAGTTTGCTCGAACTCTGCAGGTTATCTTGGGCAGCACCGTCACACGCTCCCCTAACGCGACCATGGCGCCGAGCGCTCTCACGGACCTGGACCTCGCCGTTGACTTCTTTGAACGTGGAGCCGCGATGAGCCCCCGCGCCCGACAAGCTCTGGTGCGTGTCTCCGTTTGAGCACTCGCTGCACGGCGTTTGAGTCCGGCACTGACGTGCTTCTCTTCTTCGTCTTCCCACCCTTTATGCAGCCCATCTTGCGCAACCTGAAGGAGCGCGCGCTGAACGCGTTCAACGAGTACCGGAATCGGCACATGAGCCCGTCGCTAGACATCCAGCTGCACATCGGGCCGGAGGACCAGTTCCAGGACGAACTCGCAATCTTCGGCGGGCAGACGCGCGTGCTGACGAACAAGTACCTCTCGCGGAAGCGCACGAAGGTGCCCGCGAAGCCGCGCACGGACACGTCGTCGGCGTCGAGCGCGAGCACGCCTGCCCCGGCGAGCACGCCGCAGACGGCGTCGACGCCGAGCGACGACGGGATGCAGTTCTCGCAGCACGTCGACGAGCAGATGTCGAACGTGCACCCGTCGCTCGTCGAGTACCTCTCGCTCTTCCCGTCCTCTGCCTCGATCTCCGTTGTCAGTCAGAGGCAGAACGCTCAGCAGCAGCAGCAGCAGGGATCTATGTGCTCGTCATCCTCACCCTTTGCACCGCCGCCTTCTGTGTCTTCGCCCCCTCCATTCGCCCCGTCCGATAGCATGTCCGGCGTCCATTCACACACAGCACCACCACACGCCCCGCCTCAGCACCAGCACCCTCAACACCAACACCAGTCCCAGCCCCCGCCGCAGCTGCAAGCGCCGCAGCCGGAGGCAATCGCGGAGGCGACGGACCCGCTGCAGTTCCTGAACGTGCTGCCGACGGGGGACCCGACAGGCCAGATCACGGACCCGAGCGCGTTCTTCAGCATGTCGCCGGAGATGACGAGCGGGATGTTCAGCTCGCCGTTCGGGATGGTCGAGCCCGCGGGCGCGGGCAACGA
>JAPEVG010000011.1:0-45828 GCA_029747595.1 Trametes cubensis
TAGTACTGCGGGTTGGCGAGTGCGGAGGCGACGGTGGCTGGAGTCAGGGAGGGTGAGGGCGATGTTGTCGGGGATAGAGTCTTCGGAGCGGTCGTAGCAGGAGCGGAAGGGCGTGCGGGCTCGCCGCTCCCAGATCCTGAGAGGGCCGAAGCGGCCGCGGCCGCTCGCGCTCGTCGGCGCGCGCCCGCGCTATTCAGGCCGAGTTCTGCCTCGATCTCCCAGGGCTCCTTCTCGACGACTACGGTTTTCTTCTTCTGAGGCGAAGACGGAGTCGAGATCGTACCGTTCGTACTGGATGCCGCGGTAGACGTCGATGGACCTGACGACGACTGGGCGTGAGGGTTCATAGTAGCCAACGCCCGCGCCCGTCTCTTCGCGCCCTCAGAGAGGAGCCCCTGCTCAGCTTCGATCTCCCATTGTTCCCTGGCAACGTCTGTCTTGGTAGCTGGTGAGGACGTGGAGGCGGAATTATCTGCGAATGTGGCGCCAGCGTGACGACGGAGCTTCGTCCTGCGTTCAGCCTCGATTTCCCAAGCCTCCTTGATGACCCGCTTCCCTACGACCACGCGCAGTATGCCCTCGGGAGGCTCCTGGTTAGTCACATCGAACTGGACAGTCTGTTTCAGGACGTCCGGAGTGAAGGTAGCCTCGATCGCAGGTCGACTGACGTGCGTCTCTTCGAGGTCCAGGATCTTCAACGACGGGAACAAGGACCCAGAAGACGAGGCAAAGACGTTCACGGGGAAGCTCTCGTCCCCGACGTCCGCACGTTCCATGTTGATCTCCTTGAGCCGCTGCAGCCGGCCGAGTGCGCGGAAGAGCGAGTCGCTCTTGCCGAGAGGGTTCTCGGACAGATCTACCTTGGTGAGTAGCGCAGGGAGCCCGGGCCCGTCAGTCGAGTGATCGATGGAAGCTGCCGAGAGGCGGTTGTGCGAGACTTCGAGCACTGTCAGGCGGGGCAACGGTTCCGTCGCGCGGGTGATGCTCACGGCGAACCAGTCCCCTCGAGGGTCGTGCGTCCGGCCGAGAGGATTCGAGCCCTGTGCGACGAACGGTGCGCTGAACGGCAGTGCGGTCAGGGCATTATGGGAGAGGTTGAGGGTAGTGAGGTTGGGCAGAGCCCAGAAGTTGGTCGGGAGCGAGGTGAGTTGGTTGTGAGAGACATCGACGACCGTCAGCGCGGTCAGATCAGCGAAGCTATCCGGTAGGGCAGTCAACTTGTTATTATGCAGCTGAGAAACGATCATATGTTGTGAGCGACGGCGCGGTGAATAGAATTCCCTTACGACCTACATCAACCGTTTTCAGGGAGCCGAACATGGATATTTCCGGCTGCAGTTCGAGGATCTCGTTCGACCACGCCTTGAGGATCTCAAGGTCCTGTGCCTCATACCACGAGGGAGCGTTCTGGCTGCCTTTCTTGCGGGTTGCTGAACCATCCGTCGAGGAAGAGGTTGTGATCGGTGGTTCGACGGGAACCGACTTGAGTGGTTCCGGTTTGATACCCAGGTGGATCTCGAAGAGCGCGGATGGAAGACAGGGAAGATCACGGGAGGAAAGATTGATTGCGCCTTGTAAGAAAGTCCTTGAACGATAGGTATCATGCGTGGGCTATCGGGAGTGCACGGCTTGCGCAGACATGTCAAGCAGGTCGAGATTCACGACAGATTTACACAACTCATAGAACATGCAGCATATTGTACACGAATTTCTTGCTGGAATGGCGGATATATGCTCGAGAAAAGCATGTGGCACAAGTAACACCTACCGCTAGTTGGCATATATCTTGCACATCATCGACAGGACGCCTCTGCTTGACATGTCTGCACGCACGAGAGCGAAAGACTTACCGGAACTACGCGCGCGCTCAATCGTTTCTTTGATCGACCATCTGCCCAGGTCGACGTCGATCGGAGGAGGTTGGTTGAATGTTTCGGGCGATGCGTTCTCCAATCCCGCAAAGTCGCCACTTACGCTACCGGCGGGTGAGGTCTTGACAGCTGCTTTCTTTGCCTCTGCCCGTTTGAGCGCGATTTGCTCGCGAATACTGAGCTGGGGCTTGGGTGAAGGTGGGATATCTTCCTCTGCCGGGAGCGGTTGCGGCCGGCGGGCTGGAGACTTGGTTGGGGATCGCGTTGCTGGTCTTACATTCTTGAGACTTGGTTGCGAACGCAAAGTTTGCTGACGAGGACTGGGCGTTGGTGCTGCAGACTGTGTTCGAATGCGAGGCTTTGCGAGGGGGGTTGGTACTGCTCGAGGAGTAGGAGAAGGGGACGCAGGAGACTTGAGAGGCGACCTGGCCCCAGTTCTGGAGGAGGGTTGGGGAAGACGAGAGGCCATGCAGAATCTGAGGCTAGAAGAGAACTTGATAGACTAAGAACACTCCAAGTAAAGACAAGCTAACTCACACGCGTAGGCGCCCAAGAACGCGTCAAACGCGTGCAGGCGACACGACCCCGGACCCCGACCACTCCTTCCGGGGTCCCTACGCTGCCACGTGCACGCAAAGCGCCCATTCTGGGCGAAAATCTGGCTGCCCCACGAACGACCGTACCGCTCCAGCTCGGACTTCAAGACAGATCTCAAGGCCCCGCCGCCCCTTCACGCCAATGTGAGTCCCCAGACACGTTTCTACGACCCGTTCGGATGGTCCAGGCGAGAATTTGGAGCGGTTGGACGACTGGACGAGGTTGGATGGACGCGAGAGGTTTCGGATGACGGGACTTGGGTCAGGAGCCTTTGCTCGGATGGAGAGCTAACTTTCCTACTCAACAGCCGGAGAAAGTGCGACCGACGTATCGCAGTGAGTATCACGCGTTATTCCTTAAATCAGAATTGACTAGACATGTGCATCTGAGCAGCTTCCGACCACATAACTCAAGTTCGCCCAGCATGATCATCTCCAAGCCCCACAGGCGCATCATCTACGAGGCTCTCTTCAAGGGTCTGTACCAACCCAGCATATTTCGCTCGATTCTCCCTAACTTGAACGTTAACCTATTGCATGAATGCAGAGGGCGTCTTGGTCGCCAAGAAGGATTACAACGCCCCCAAGCACGAGGAGCTCGATGTGCCTAACCTCGAGGTCATCAAGGCCATGCAGAGCCTTACCTCCAAGGGCCTTGTGAAGACCCAGTTCTCTTGGCAGTGGTACTACTACGTCCTCACCCCCGAGGGCGTTGACTACCTCCGCGAGTGGTACGTACCCAACGCCCCCGCATACACTGTTGCCAGCCTTTTCGATCCCTAACTCTGGCTCGTCTATGAATAGGCTTAACCTCCCGAGCGAGATCGTCCCTGCTACGCACAAAAAGGCGGTTCGTNCCCCCCCGCCCTGCGCAGGTCCGTGGCCCCGGCGGCGAGGGTGCGTACCGTGCTCCCCGCGGCGACCGCGAGGACTACCGGAAGAAGGAGGGTGCCCCTGGCGAGTTCCGGCCACAGTTCGCTGGTGTCGGCCGTGGTGCGCCCCGGGAGTAGACGCACCTCATCGACGATCGCTAGGAGCAGCCGTAGCCCCCACCCCCGCGAGCATTTCTCANTTTTTCTACGTCACGTCGGTCACGTCAAGAGGGCACGCGTCGGAGGCAGCCTCGGGCTGGCTAGATGGCGCTGTGGGCGGCGGGTCGGTCGGGTTGCTTGCTGTATAGGAGAGATGTTATGATATTGCTGCCATCCGTCGCAAAAATGTAGTATGAGCTCCTCATGCCCTCGCTTATGCTATGTTCACATTGCTTTCGCTCTCTATTCTTGCTACTTGTGGAAATGCCTGTGTACAGCATAAAGCCACTCGCGGCGCCACTTACAGGAGTCGCACTAACTTACACAAAGCCCAGAGGTAGGTGATCACTACCACACCCATTAGCAAACTCCAGTTGCGGCTTTACGAAGTACTCGTTTTCGAGGAGCGAAGAAAGTAAGCCCATGTCACCGCTCCCTCAGCATGCATTCACAAGGATTGCTTTCAGAGAGTGCCGCGCAATTTGTGCGCTTCGTTTAGTTGACATGTGGCGACTGGGCCGCAAATGGCCCCGTTTATGCCACAATGGAGTGGCAGGACGCATTGCAATTGCATACCGCATGTTCCATATGCTGTGGGCGTGTATCGTTGTGGTGTAGTCAGGAAGTATCCCGCCGTCGAGATAGTACAAACCGGGGTCCCGAACAGCGATGGGCGGAGGCTGGCTGGGACTACCTACGTGCGCACCAGCCCCCAGTCAACCACGGCCACCCACCCGCAGGTGAATATATAAACCCGGCACTGTGCTCTTTCCTCAAATCAAGGTGATCTTCAGTACAGTATTGGCCGTATGGCTTTTCGCTATCCTCGGGGCCCTGCCCCACTGCACAGGCTTCAACCTCGCTCTATGGACAATGCCTGCGATCTCCTCAACCTCCCGCGCCATCCTCAACCTCACTGGGTACGTCTTCTCTATACTCCCATTCTTCCTTCCTCGCTCATCGAGACTCGTAGTACGCCGGCCATGCGCCCCGCCCTGGACGCGCCTCAGGTCCAACAAGACGCTCTACTCAGCGGAACCTTCGGGTTGGCAGTCTACGACCCGGCGTCCTCGGCGTACATCGCATATGGCTACAGCGGCATTCCCTTCAGCCGGATGCTTCCTTCCGCGTCCTACGGCCCTCCGCCGTCGTCTGATAACATCACGCTCGTGAACCCCAACGTTGATCTTCTTGCTTTCCTCAAGCTGGGTGGATTCAATATGTACTGGTATGAGCACTCCGCGGCCTTCATGATCCTCATCGCCATCCTGGGACACGTCACCGACGCGGTCTTCAAGGTATGTCCATTGCGGCGGTGCCGTTCTCATTTGGCTGCAGTATTGATCTTGGTCCGGTTCAGTACAAGGAGGCAAGCCCCCGACATGTGATGCGAACTACTAGCTCGCTCCGGTCCACGCAGACCTTCCAACATACTCCTGAGCCCACGCCTTAACCACCCCAGGCAGCTCACAGGAAAAGGAGCAAGAAGAAGAAGGCTAAGAAGTCCAAGAAGGCAATCGAGACTGGCAAGTGCCTCGCATGCTTCCGCACCCTCGACGCTGTTCCCAAGCTACATCAGCTACACCTCTTACAATTGGCGTTGATACTCACTTTTGCGGCGTAGTACACGGAGATAAGCCGATGACTTGCGACGCAGACGATCAGTTCGCTCCTGTCCTGGCGGATCCTCCAACGTGCTCCAGAATCCGTATCGCCGCCTCAAGAGCCCCAGGCTACGCATAAGAAGAGGAACAAGAAAAAGAAAACCAAGAAGATCAAGAAAGCGAACGCGACGCGCCCATTCTGCATCATCCCCACTGCCATGCTAGGTCGCATCACCGACACAGTTTCTGAGGTATGCCTGCTGCATCGCTCGCACGTGACATTGATACTCACCCCTACTACCTAGTACACGAAGGCAAGCCGACGACTTGTGACGCAGACTATCAGTTCGCTCCTGTCCAGGTGAATCCTTCGACGTGCTTCGGAGTCCGCATCGCTTGGCCAACAGACCCGGGATATGCACCAGAAGAAGAGCGAGAAGAAAACCAAGAAAACTAAGAAGACGGAGAAGACCGGGGCTCCCTATACTCCTTCTTATTTATGCCCTTACCCTTTTAACAACCTCCCTCGCCGACAACAGCGCCAATGCGGACCAGACCCGTGTCTTCGGCATCCTCCGTGGGTCCGCTGCGTCGAACTCAAACCACGGCGACGTCGATGCAGAGGCCGACGAGTACCTTCGCTCTGCCTTCAACGCCCCCGACGCACGCTCACCGCCGCTGATGGGCTGGTCAGACCACGAGGCCGATGAGACGCTTAGCTGGCACCCGTCCGTGGAGGAGCTCGGCAGCTGGATGTTCCCCAGTGTCCCCTTCGAGCCCTTCTCCCACCCCCTCCCCTCCGAAGACGCTCTCGCCGGACTCACTGCAGCAGATGCCGATCCGGTGCGCCCATTCGGCTTCGTACGCACGAACTACGTCAAACGCGTGGATTACAACGAGGTATATGAGAACGCGATGCTGAACGTGGCGCTGGACTTGCCGTTCTCGATGGAACCGTTCATTTACTCGTGGCAGATCTACTGCTTCCCTCACGAGCAGCTTGGGCGGTACCCGCCTGTGGAGGAGTGGACTGGGATGTTGGAGCCGAGGCCTATGCTTGCTTATTATATGCGGAAGGGACCTGGACCGCCTATGTACATATGTGGACGTTGGGGACCGTTGGGATGAGTAGTCGGAGGCACTAGACGGATCGATCTGGTTCCTGTACTGCTGCTTTATCTCAAATTGTACTCCCCATTATGAAGCGCGCCGAAGATACCCACGGTCTCCCGATTGGCCCCCGACTGATGATGAGCTAAGTAGGAGCGATACTCAGGATCCGGAAGAAGCACGCAAGCAAATGTGTTATAAGACAAAGCGACATAATACTGCATACATAGTGATAAACCCTGTAAACCCGTATCAGAGACATTGGTGTTATGACGCCAATGGGTACGAGATTCCTCAAATAATCTATCTTCGGCCTGCAGCCCTTCGTCCTCACGCAACAGGCGTCGTCGGGATACTGGCAACGCTCGCGGACATGGCCGCTGAGTGTGCGGTCGGCTTGACAGCCGCGAAGCTAGTGCATGCGCCGCTGTCGGTCCAATCGCCAGCAGCCCCTGCGCAACATCGATATCGTCAGTGATGTCCAGCGTCATCGCTCAATGAAGACTCACCTCCGGGAACATCACCGTAGCTCCACCACTTGGCCGTCCAAAGGTGGCCGTTGTAGATGACGGTGTCGCCGCCATTGTACTAAAGGCGTCACATCGTAAGCGCAGTCCTGCCACATGACAATCATTGACGTACGGCAACGTTCGCGACCCACGCGCTGACGCCGGCGCAGTTGCCCGACGTGGCGGTCGTGGTGGGTGTGGAGGTCGAAGTGTGTGAAGTTGTGGAAGGCGTAGAGGTCGTCGAGACCGTAGAGGATCGCGAACTGGTCGGTACAGTCACGGGCTGAGAGCTGGTAGACGTGACGCCGCCCTGCCTGATCGCATTCTTGACCGCAGCGTCGAACCGGTTGTTCGCTATGCAATCATTCAGACATGGATCAGTAGCTCCATCAAAGGACAAGGCGTACCGTAGGCCTGTGAGGCATCCCAGAGCATGACACCGCCGAAGGATGAGTACTGGCTACGAGTCTGGAGAGCGATGTTGGCGAGCGTCGACGCGTCGACGTATCCGGAGCCTGCCGCGGTCGAGGAGGCAGGGGCGCCAATGTAAATCTTGACGTTCTTGTTGATCGCCTGGGTCTTCGCCCAGTTGTCCCAGGACTCGAAGTCCCAGTCGTTGGCGTTGCCTGCATTCGAGACTTCGCAGTAGTTGTTGTCTGTGAGATGCGCGATGAGTATCACATGTCTGGTGAGCGGGCGCGAGACGCTGCTTACAGAACTGAACGTAGACGGCGTCGAACCCGACTGCGTTCAAGACCCTATGTGGTATCATTGTAAGACAATTGTCCATAGCATGTGCAAAATGAGTGCTCACGTGGACATGTAAGCGTCGGGGAAGGGGCATTGAGGTGCCGCAGTCACGTAGTACTGCTTGCTAGCACCACTCGCAAGGGTGCGGATCCTGTTCACGAATGCGGCAAAGTGCGCAGTACCGCCGCCTTCGATGTCCAAGTCGATACTGCAGCAGCGCGTAAGATGCCATGCCATCAGAAGCGGTCACGGGGACGTACCCGTCAAGGACGGCACTGCCGAACGGGCGTACAGAGCTGGTACCACCGAGGAAGGTGTTCCAGATAGTGTCACCAAATGCCGAGGCCTGATCGTCGGAGGTGAAGGATGCCGCTCCTGTCGCGCCACCAAGCGAAATCGTGACAATTTTGCCCTTGGACTGGCAGAATTGAATGTCTGACGCCAAGAAACTGCAGTCGGGCATGTTCGTCCCGGGGAAGAGCGGATCATTCGTGGTGCTGCAGATCTGCGCAAGGCGACGTCAATCTCGTCAACGCTAGTACGAGAATGCAATATAGTCACATTGGCAAGGTCGATGGAAGGGACTCCGCCAGGCCCAAAGAACACATTCAGGAACGCGACGGGAAACGCGTCGATGGAATCATCCTAGGATTTCGGTCCATCAATGAAAATGTCAAAGCTGTGTAATTGAGTAATGAATTACCTGGCAGTATGTCGACAGCGTCTTCTGCCAGTTAGCGGTGTCGCTGTGGGTGGCTCCGTAGGAGTTCTGTCCCCAATAGCTGATAAAGGGATGAGCATCAAGCGCGGCTACTACGGAGACGCCAGAAAACGTACACCGCGAGCTGTACCACGGTCAATGAGCATGACATCGGGACGATAGATCAAGTACTGGTACTCACATTGTCGGATCTCGAGTTATCGAAGGCGGAAACATGGAATGCCCCCAAGGACAAGGCAGAGAGAAGCGAGGCGAGCCAGAAGGATGCCATCTTCAGATGTATCGTGGTGAAGCGCGGTTGGGGAGCCCTGACCTGTAGTGCAAGGGCGAATTCTGGAGGCTTTTATCCTCTACAGCCAGCTAGAAGCACCACACGGTCCAGATGCGATCCGCACCGGTAGAGCGCCGCAGAAGACACGTATGCAGGAACGCGCGCGATGAACGCATGAAGCTCATTTTCTGTCAGCGACAGCAGTGTCTCTGGTGACCGACCGTGTCCACATGGAAGCGACCGTCGCTACCATGATAGAATGTCATCAGCCTGCGTCGTAGTATGTTCGGCAGTTTTCCGCCAGTGCTATATCGAGACAATGTCAGCCGTATCGACGACGCCCAGTTTGGGGAGGAGGGAAGGAAGATGCGTACCATGCGGCCCAGAGCACGGGGAGCATATGTTCATAGGGTCACAAAGCAGGCAGGCACAGATCCATGCTGGACGCGCTATGTCACGTTCCCAGCGGGAGCACACGATATCTCCATCTCTTGGGCTGTCTGGGATCAGAAGCAACGAGGTCGGACGCCCGGGAGACAGATACGAAAGGCTACTTGAGCCTGTATTCGGCTGATAGCGCTGCGCGTTTGATTCTGCGAAGCTAAGAAGATGGACCACATGGTGCGAGACTCTCAGAGTCTTAGCACGAGTGACTCGAATCCTCCCAGCCCATGAGCCACATCGCAATGGAAGCGGCAAGCCCGATACGAACGGCACGCCGTCTTTGGAAGGCTTCAATGCGGATTTCATTGTATGTTGATGAACTGAGGTTTGCAAACGACCCGACTACCGGCAGATGAACCGCATGTAGAAGGCGTGGATGGACAGATACTGCGAATAGGTACGACTGCCTTCGTGATAGCCCGATTCAGTGCTTGAAGTTAATATTGTAGTCACCGTCTAGTATCTAGTATCGTTCCCGATGCACCTCCAACATGGCTGCGATCGCCTCGGAAATACTCTTCCACGGCCACAGCGTTCGCGACGAGCAAAGCAGTCAGGTGAAAAGTCTGGTGACAATCGTCGAAGGAGAGGCCTGATGGTCGTCGGTGATGATGGTGCTGGTTCGACGAGGAAGCTGCACTCAATGGGCCTGACCATAGGCGCCCAAGCCGACACTTCCATCTTCCGAAGGGCCTCAGGCTTGACCGGGGTTTCGAGGGTCACAGTACCTTGCCGCTGCACAACGCCATGTCCGACAACGCCTCACTGGCTGATCCGCGGGCGACTTGATTCACGTACGCCAGATGTAATGGTGTCACGGCGAACTCAGCCACGGTCAGTCATACAAGGACACACTGGCGTAACTGGGCACCACATGGTACACGCGGAACAATGTGCCAAAAAACCATNATGTCCCCGCAGCGCATGTCATACTCGCCAGCAGGATCATTCTTCAGCGGTAGCAAATTAGCCATCCATATGCACGCGAGGCACGGCATTGAGTGCTAAAAACGATCAGGTACAAGGGAGAGTCTAGTAGGGTTACATCGTCGAACTTCGCGGGCACAGTTACTTTCCAGATTCCCCGGGTCCGCTCTCGATCGAACAGGACCCGCACATGGTGCATGCGGAGGTGAATCAGCACGCGCCGTTGTCAGTCCAAACACCGGCCGGGCCTACGGACGCACAGTCAGTATCATCGTCTGCTACCGGTTGTCACGACGTAGACAGGGACGTACCTCCGGGAACATCATTGTAGCTCCACCACTTTGCAGTCCAGAGGTGGCCGCTGGAGGGAGATGAGTGTTAGACAGATGACTCCGTTGATCAAGAGATGCGAGATGCGGACGTACTTGTACGTGACCTGGTTACCACCGACGTACTGAGAACGAACGAGTGAGTTCTCACGACCCGATATGGAGAGCTGCGAGGGAGACGTACTGTAGTGCTAGAACCCCAGGCGCTGATACCACTGCAAGCACCCCCAGTGGAGGCAGGTGCCGTTGAGGTTGAAGTGTGAGTGCTCGTTGTGGCTGTCGTACGGCGTGAAGATGTCGACGTGCTGCGAGCGGTAGTCGTGGACCTACGAGTTGTGGTGGTCGTTGCACGCGTGGTCGTCGTCGCTTTGGTTGTCGTCGTCGCCTTGGTCGTCGTTGACGTCTTACTCGTCGTCGCGGGCTTAGTGGTTGTTGACGTTTTCGTTGTCGAGGACGCGCGGGTCGTGGTGCTTGAAGTGCGAGCAGACGTGATGGTGCTCGAGCTACGAGAGGTGGTCGTAGAAGACGTAGTGGATGCCCTGGTTGAGGTCGAGGAACGCGTCGAGGATGTGGCACCGGTAGTAGGGACGGTGACTGGGTTCGATGTGGTAGTGCCTCCGCTACCTATTCTGAGCGCATTCTTGATCTGTGCGTCATAACGGTTGTTGGCTGGGTTGTAGAGGNGNTGGGCTGAGTCGATGTTGTGACGATTTGGTTGAAGGAACGTACCATATGCCTGAGAGGCATCCCAGAGCATAACACCACCGAAGGACGAGTAGTTCCCGCGTTGCTCCAACGCGATATTTACGAGTGTTGTGGAGTCAACGTAGCCAGAGCCAGCRGCAGTGGACGAGGCAGGGGCACCGATGTAGATTTTGACGTTCGGGTTGACCGCCACCGTCTTCGCCCAGGTGTCCCTGAATGTAGGTATGTGCTCAGCACCGCGGACGAGCCGTATAGCATATACATTACACGTACCACGATGAGAAGTCCCAAGCCCAGATGTTATCATAGTTCTGCAGCCCACACCAGTTGTTGTCTGATRATACGATTAGTAGTNNTNANNNNTCNANCAAGGGATTCGGTYACTCACAAAACTGCACATAGACAGCATCGAAGCCRACCGCATTCAGAACRCTGCAACGAATGATAYTTTCAGCRTGATTCAACGTATAGCGGTACTGAGACTTACGTTCCGAGGTATGCGTCCGGGTAGGGGCACTGAGGGGCAGCAGTCACGTAGTACTGCTTACCAGCCCCGCTCGCGAGCTGCCGGATGCGRTTGATGAACGAGTCGAAGTAGACGGTGTTTCCACCCTCGATGTCGAGGTCAATACTATGAAAGGCCTGATCAGCCTCTGACCTCGTACARAAGAATACTTGAGGCTCACCCRTCGAGTACCGCCCCTCCGAAAGGACGGATGGAGCCCGTACCGCCGAGGAACATGTTCCAGATAGTRTCACCGAAGGCAGTCGCCTGGGYCGCAGACGAGAAGCTGGCCGCRCCRGTCGCGCCTCCAAGGGAGATAGTGACGATTTTGCCGCGCGACTGGCAGTACTCGATGTCAGACGCGAGGAAGGTGCAGTTCGGCATGGATGTGCCAGGGAAGACGCCGCTGTCGTCGGTGTTGCAGATCTGTGAGAACGACGACGACGTGAGCGACGATCCCGTGCTCGACGGTCATGGACGGGCTTACGTTGGCGAGGTTGATGCTRGGGTACCCGCCCGTACCYTGGAATACGTTCAGGAAGGCGATCGGGATCGCATCGATGGAGTCGTCCTGTAAGAAYGTTAGCATCRTTRAGCGAGATGGCAACAACTGGGACGCACCTGGCAATAGTATCCGATCGACTTCTGCCAGTTTGCGCTGTCGCTGAGGTGGGTAGCACCATAGGAGTTCTGGCCCCAGTACCTGAAGGAAAGYCRTAATGAATGAGCGAGGTAACTTCGACAGCYCTCGCCGCACGAAGCTTACACAGCAAGCTACAGATTCGGARTGCTCATCAACAYGGCATTAGACACCACAGAAGGAATATCGACGTACGTTGTCTGACCGCGAGTTGTCGTATGCGGCGGCTTGGAGAGCGCCAAGGGACAAGGCAGAGAGAGCCGAAGCGAGCCAGAGGGGCGACATGTCGGGCTTCAGGACAGATGGCCAGGAAGGGCTCCTCGTTCTACCCATTCGTCGCTCGCTCGCTTTTATCCTCGTTCAAGATGGGAACATCGTGGCTCCGACGAGTCCATCGCATCCGCAACGCCGCAAAATGTAGACTTGCAGGTACCCGCACAAAGCGGGACGAAGTCCACCGCCGAATGCGGAAGCGCAGGCGTGTAGCATAACGGGGTGGCCCAGAGCGCAGTGTTTGCGAGCGACACTGCACGCAGGATTCCGGTACTCCACCTCGGAATGCAGGTGACCGTAGAGGCGGCCAGTATGTGCTCCGTTGCGGATCATGCCTAGACGTTGAGCAGGCTGAGACCAGGCGGCATCCGAATGGACCAGAATGTACAAGATTCTCGCGACGTCTTGGGAACGAGCTCTATGATGATCATGGTGAATAGCTGCGCAAGGAATTCAGAGGCTGCCGAGCATTCATACGATCGCGGACGAAGTATTCATAATTCCTGTGCTATTGAAGGTTTACTAGGCGGACGTTGAGTACATTCAAGCTGTGGGCGCTAAGCGCTCGGTATATTGTTTAGGCGCCTGACCTCCTCAAAATAGTGAGCATCTCGAACCTCAGGTACATAGGACGCGGGCAAACCTCGAAGAGAGCGGGAGTACCTGGAATTTCGGCGCCGAAAGCCACTGTAGCTTCATCTTCGCCACCAGATCTGGCGAGAGCGATGAAGCTCTCTCCCCGGGATTCCCGGCGGCGTGTACTTTGTATGCAAGCTGTACTGGGAACGCCGTGTGTAGAAGTCTGAGGGATGATGCGAGGCTAGGAATATACAATAGGGACTGCGAAATGTTATTGGTGATTCGCCACGAAAGCTAACGAATCACTCACGTCTACCGCAACAATTCAGCTTCTCGCGCACAAGCATCCCGAACAGTCTGCTTGAGAACACGACTGTTTTTGGTTGAATGGACTAGACCTAAGGCGGATGCAAGTTATTCAGTTAGCACTCCTGTCGAGGCCAGGAACAGGTACAGACGTTTAAAGCCCACCTAATTTGGTCCACCCGCGCCGAGCTGTCGAGCCGTTGTACAATCGTTTACATACGTACGTTCGTACTGGGTCGCATAGGGCGGGATGCCGGTAGCGATGGGTCATAAGCATGATGGTGAACATATTCAGTGCACGAATAGTCGGTATGCGGCTTCGTAAAATTGAGCGCTCGCCAGCATTCTGGGGTCATTGAAGCAACGCAAAACATAGCCCCTCCGCCGAGGGGATTCGGACGGCATAGGGTGTCTGGGCAAGGATCACTCAGCTATGAATAGCATGCCCAGAAGCTGGAAATAACTCACGGGCTCATAACCAAACGGTGCCCTTCTGACGCCTATTGAACGCACCTAATTAAAGGATGGTATGGAGGGCTCGATCCTCTTGTGGGCGTGCGGAGAGCGTCATGCTCGCGGAAAGACCGATCAAGGATGCATATATCAAGATAGAAAGCACGCAGCAAGAAATAGATGCAAAGAACACGCAGAATCCTTCCCTCACCACTTCTTCTGGCCCCAAGGGTTATAAGCAACACCGCGCATGTTCCACTTCCCGTTGCGCGCCTGGACTTGTCCGCTCTGGTCGGTCGCCCGGCTATACACGACGCCCGACGCAGGAACGTGTTCCAGCAGAGCCTCCCATAGCGTCCAGCTCCACTTCCCTTCCTGATACGTGATGCGCGCTTCATGCCAGGTGGTGCCGTCGTCGGTGGATAGTTCGACTTTTGCGACCTGAACGTCGCCGCAAGCAATAGCGTAGCCCTTCACGAGGATCGCGTCATCCCCTTTTCGAGTGACCGACCCCACGACGGAATTGAGCGGAAGCGTGGTCAGGGAGGGCACCTTCGACCACACTGGCGCTGCTTTCTCCGGGGTGTCGACCTGTATCGTCGCGCCATGCCTATCAGCCTGGTTTAGCAGCAGGAATAGATTGGGCGAACCTCCTCGGGTAAAATCTTGTAGTCCAGTTGCTGATAGAAGTTCGGCGACTCGTCCGGGGCGAGTGAGATTGTATCGACCCACTTGACCCATCGCGCTCCAAGATATCCAGGCACGACAGTGCGTATAGGATACCCGTGGTCAGGAGACAAAGGCTGATCGTTCATCTGATGACGAAGACATAAGGATCTTCTCTGCATGCTAATCGTGAGTCTTAGAAGCACACCTCGTATGCTAGTAATACATCGCCGTCTGGGCTCACGGCCTTCGTGAGCGGAATAGACGCTCCATAGTAGTTATCGTCTTGACAGAGGGTGACGTGAGACTCGAACCAGACATGCCATCCAGTCAGAGCGTCGACGTCGAGCCCGACGTGCTGGAGGACGTCGTGTAATCGAGCGCCTGCCCACCGGGCGTTGCAGATGACACCGTCGTTCCACAGGACGCCGCGGACCTTCTTGACTCCGTCCATCTCTTTCCTTCTATTGCCAGCGCACTGAACGCATTTATATGCAAAACCGAGCGCATAGAGAACAGACGACATACCTGCAAGGCAGCAACCACTTCGTGACGAGGGAAGATTTCCTTCAACTCCTTCATGGTGAACGTGTGCGACCCCTGAGGGGTATTCACTCGAAAGGTGAACGTGTCTTCGTCGTATTCTATGACAGGCCCATGATTGCGGCAATATATGAGGTCCTCAGGAGTGATAGGGAATTCGACCAGGGCAGCAGCGGTAGGCTCAGCATTGTAGGGCTGGTGAGCGCGAACGACGAGGAGCTCCGAGTGCGGAACTTCGAGGGTGTAATCCATGGCTGGGATGACGTCTGAGCACAGATGCAAAGCGAAATTTATACTTTCGACAGAGCGGGTCTAAGGAAGGGCGTGTTCCTCATGTCTGGCATGATGTACGGCAACCACAAGCATCGAAGGGCGTTCCCAGTTACATAACCGGTGACTTGGGGTAGCACCAGGTGACCACAATATTACCTGCCTGCCACTCCTCCAAGTCGACGAGTGCTCGAGAAGATTTGGCTCCGCCGGCGTTCAAGGATCAGATGAAGGCCGAGGGTCTTCGAGAATACAGGCAGTTTGAACGACGAAGTGCCTGCGCAGAGGGCCAGCCCACGACAATTCGGATTTCGCCACAAATAGCTGGGCTCTCTCCCACTGCAGAGAGATAACAGACGGCCCTATGACGCCAGAAAGACCCGAAGACGTATGCAGAGAAGCCTAAAGTCCGCAGGTATGTCTCCGATGCTGATGCAGCTCATGAGAAAATGAAGCAAGGGTGATAGTGGCCATAGCGGGGGACAGAGGAAGACGAGGTAATTTGCTGTCGAATAATTCACACCTTGATAAGGGGGTTATCAGATAGATAGGCCCTCCAGATAAGTATTCAGCCGCTCGTGCTCCTGGGTCGCTGCCGTCCACATGCGGAATCGCATCGGCAGAGGACTGTACTTCGCAGCCTCAGCTCTCCCAGCGACAACACGCTCTTCCTTAAGTACCAGCACCATCGTAATCAGCCGTTACATCTCTACCAACCACAACTACTACCGCGGCCCCTCGAAGAGCGACTATAATGCTCGGCAGGCTCTTCCATTACGCTGCGGACGCTGCGCTGGTCTCCACGGTGCTGGCGGGTGTGAAGCGGTCAAGCGGATTCGCGTGCGTATGCCCATGCCCTCTAAGCTCTCGGCCACTGGTATTGAACGCACTTGTAGAGTGGAGACGGAGAAGATCTCCGATCCTACGCTGCGCGGGGTGGCGGACAAGTTCCTCGGCGTCGGGGAGACTATCTTCGACATGGTTCAAGGAACCGCCGTGAACAGCGAATACTTCAAGCGGGACTCGCGGAGATGAGCGTCATGGATGGTCATCAGGGCATTGCATCTTGGGCTTTCGATTGGATTGTATCTCGCTATGTATGTGGGTTGTGTTATCCTGGACCATATCCCCTCTCCTCGCAGCCATGTCACAGTAAGAGTGCAGCTCACGGCAGCTGCCATACGATGCGGTGAGTTCTGAAAGTGGCCGTTCCATCACCAGGAATGCTTCAAGGTCTACTCTTCGACATCTAGAGCGCACTCATGTAGCGGCATCAAGGCGGGTCGCGTGCCAGGTTGACTCTGAGCAGGGTCAATTTGCGAATATTCGGGCTTTACGTCAAGAACTCCTCGGGCAACGGGCGAGGTGCCCCTGCATGAGGATATCAATATCGGCGAGTTGTCATGGCTCGCCGAGGTACTCCGGCTAGTATAGAAGGGACTTCACGACGGTGGACCCGTACAACGCATCGTGTGGATTTCAGCATGCCTCCTACGGAACCTCAAGTAGCGGTCAAGGTTGTCGAATTACCGACTGGATCCAAGCTTCACACCGAACGCTGGCATACCGGTATAGCCAACCCATCTAGAACTATTCTCTGCCTCCACGGCCTAGGAGGAACCACCAACATATACTACCCAATCACTCGACATCTTCTGTCTCTTCTCCCCGATTCCCATGTCCTTTCTTACGACCGGGCAGGCTCAGGACTGTCTCCCCTTACGGACTATGGCAACGTTCCGTTCTCTATGGCGCACATGCTCGCCGACTTGGAGGCTTTCATCGCCTCTGAGGTTTCGACCGGGCCCATCATCCTCGTTGGCCATAGCATGGGGACGATGATCATATCCCGGTGGCTCCTCACTTCTTCTCCAGCCCTCGAACGAGTCTCGCATGTCATCTTCATCGGCGGCCCCATGGAGGTACCCGTTACGCCCGACCAACATGAATTCCGTCTACGTTTGGCCGATGCTATCGCCTTGGGTGGCCCCGCCGCTATGCTGGACGACCGCATGCTACCACTCCTGACGGGCAAGACAACCACGGTTACCCGACCACTTGTCAACGCTCTCATGCGGGCCATAGTGATGAGCCAGAGGAACCAAGCCTATGCCGCGGCAATCCACGCGTTCGCAGAGGACTCGCTGCCTGCTGCAGGGCCGATCGATTGGGATGCGATCCAAACCAGGTTCAAGGTGCTCTTGCTTTGTGGGGAAGAAGACTTGCTCGTGGGCGTGGACAGGGTCGTTCGGCTGTTGACGAAATCGACGGTTCGGATTATGAGCGAGATCGGACAGTGAGTCTATGACTTCTCCATATTGTTCACGCTGGATGCTAAATGAATTAATTTTTTCCTATCAATCGCAGTTCACCTATGTTGGAGGCCCCCCAGCAGAGCGCCAGATTGATCGTAGAGTTTTTGGGAGATGTGTAGTAAATACGCGGCTTGGACTTTGAAGACAACGGTGTCGAATGACATGTTGCGAAGCTATAAGGTCGGCTTACATATTGCCTCGCTCGTGAGACATATATACGCCTACTCCATGTTTTCGCAACTTGCCAGGGAGCCGGCTGCCGTTGTCGTACTGTAGTAGACCGTCAGTTTGAGCTTGCCTCAGGGCCTTGCCAATGACTGTAGACAACATTACGTAACCGTGAGCGCCTCAGTGCCTGGGCTGCGGCCGACTGTGGAGGAAGTTGGGAGAAGTTAGAACTACCACAGTCCACTACCACCATCTCGTGTTCAGCCTATATCACTTCTGCATCGGACTAGCTGAGCTTTGTCTCGAACCTCTACCCCGCACGATGGGTGCTCTCCTTTCCATCCCACTTGCTGGTGTCTTTGGAACAGTTGCCTCATCATGTCTTGCTGGGCTCGCATTCTGCTTCACTTCGACTGCAGGCAAGTACAATCATACCTACGTTTCAGAAGGAGGCTCATGTTGTCATAGCCTCTATGTTCTGCAAGTCATGTAACTGCAACTCTTCCATCGCGACTCGCGTTGGCTTCGCAGTACGTCCAATGGATGGCTTCAACTATGGTGCACTGAGCACTCAGTAACCTTGGCATTACAGATGATCTTCTGCTTGAACTCCATGCTAGCATGGCTCATGAAGTCGCCTCTCATCATAGAGCAGATAGAGAAGATGAGCCATGGTTATCTCAAGATGGACTGCGAAGGGGACAAGTGTTACGGTGTTCTTGCAGTGCGTCCTGATTTGTCCACTCGAGAGCCCGCATGTAACGGTACCATAGGTCCACCGCATCTGCTTCGCATTGGCCCTATTCCACTTCTTCCTCGGTGCTTCTTTGATAGGCGTGAAGGATACGAAGGACAAGCGGGCCGCCATACAGAACGGGTGCGTGGATATCCAATACAGGCGGAGGTAGTGTAATAACAACATACAGATGGTGGGGTCCCAAGGTTTTGCTCTGGATCGTCTTGGTCGTCGTGTCTTTCTTCATCCCGAACGGCTTCTTCATGTTCTGGGGCAACTATGTCTCCATGATAGGCGCATCCATATTCATCCTCCTCGGCCTCGTCCTCCTCGTTGACTTCGCGCACTCCTGGTCCGAGACCTGCCTTGAGAACTGGGAACAGTCCAACTCGAACCTCTGGCAATGGATTCTCATCGGCTCGACTGCGGGCATGTACGCCGTCACAATCGCGCTCACCGGTGTCCTCTACGCCTTCTTCGCCGGGTCCGGGTGCACGCTCAACCGCTTCTTCATCTCCTTCAACCTCGCCCTCTGCGTCATCATCACAATCATGTGTATTCATCCAACCGTGCAGGAGTACAACCCGCGCTCCGGCCTCGCGCAGTCGAGCATGGTCGCGGTGTACTGCACCTACCTCATCATGTCCGCCGTTGGGAACCACGAGCACGAGACGTGCAACCCACTGCGCCGCGGCTCGGGGACGCAGTACACGACCCTCTTCCTTGGCGCAGTGTTCACATTCCTTGCGATCGCGTACTCGACTAGTCGGGCGGCGACGCAGAGCAGGGCTCTCGTTGGAAAGGACAGGAAGGGTCTGATCCAGCTTCCCGACGAGGGCGAGCACCATGCGGAATTGGGTGTCGTCACTACGCAGCCGGGCAGGACNGGAGTCGCCCCGCTACCAAGCTCTCCTCGCCGCGGTTGAGGCTGGGTGAGTGATCCACCCCACCCTCTCTTCGCTTACTGCGAGAACTGATTGATCGCCAGCGCCATCCCCGCATCTGCGCTGAATGAGGAGTTTGATGATGACGACGAGGACGAGGTGACAGGCGAGTCCCGCGATGACGAACGTTCCGGTACGAAGTACAATGTGAGTTCCCGCCCTGCCTCTCGTAGAAATACTATGATTGCTTAACGACGGTCCCCGCAGTACGCTTGGTTCCACGTCATCTTCGCTATCGGCGCCATGTACGTTGCGATGTTGCTGACAGACTGGTACGCCTCTCGTTGCATTCTCGTACGAAACCCCAGACTCATGCGCTCTGAAGGAACGTGGTCAAGCCGGACTCGAACCCGAACCATGAACAGGACGTTTACATTGGACGCTCCGAGGTCGCCATGTGGATGCGGGTCGTGTCGAGCTGGATCTGCATGCTGCTGTACATCTGGAGCTTGCTCGCCCCTGTCCTCATGCCCGACAGGTACGCATATTAGTCTCACACTCGCGATTATATGCAACCGATTTACACGCATTGTGCAGGTTCAGCGACTACTATTGAAGCCAGCATCGCACATCATGATGATCTTCAGGTGTCGTATATTAGTAGTATTGTACGATTGGTAGTAAGTACGAGTTTATGGACAGTAGTACCCCATTGCCGTGGTATCAACACACATTGTAACTTTCACTCGTCGCCTAAAGGCCGGAGGTGACTACGATGCGCTAAAGAGAAGACCATCCCGTATCTTGAAATGCGCCCACGTCTTTGACCGCTTTGCCATCTCAATCAATACTTGTTCTGTCAAGTGGACCTGGCCAAGCCGTACGCACCGATATTCTCGACCGAAAAACTTCAGCAACATGCAACGTAGAAGCATCATCGGCGTCGTTTGTCCCTTCATCGGCGTCCCTTCGCGAAAGCCATAGTGTGACATCGGTCATGAACGTGAAAGACGGTCCCAGGGCAGGCTTTCGTGTCGTCTCGAACACCGCTTCCGGATTTCGCGGGAGTATATTGGTGGACGAGTTGATGACCTGTCGCAATAGCGGTCGTCCACAGTCGGTCAGCGCCGCTTTCGAGCGAGATAATTCAAGGGGATGGGACGAACGATTATCGTGAGGGAGAACGAGTCTGCGAAGGCGCGTAACTGTCGCATGAACGTGGTCATGATCGCGTGTCCTGCAAAGGACGAGGCATCGGCTATGTTACACTTGAGTTTCAGAGGGAGGGGCTTACCTTGCGATGATGTTGCGCTGAGCAAAGGACCCAAGAGAGGTGTTATAGCGTCAATTACGATGCAGCGCGTCACAGGAGACTCCATGTGGCTCTCCGAGCCACGCATCGACATCGCCTGGCGGAGTGTTTCCAGTACTTCGTGTGCAGCCTCAATGTCGAAGACCAGAGAGACTTGGAGTCGCTCCAGGGCGGTCGCCGAGTACTATCGGCGTCATATTGAATCACAAGACGTCTTGTACTAGATTGAGTATGCTCCGTACCTCGCCAGGTTTCTGGGCGAGCATCGGCGAGACTCGCTCCGGGGAGAACTCTCCGCTGCTGTCGATCCAAAGGACACTTGAATCGCCCGTGCGGGCGAGGTGTCTAAGCACCAGTTGCAATGCAAGCGCCTGCGCATATCACCGATAGCCAGTAAGAACGCTTTCTCGAGCTGAATTTGTGATAAACAAACCGTTTTCCCAGACCCTTTGTCCCCAGACACCTCAATAACTTTTNGGGGGATTGAAGCCTCCCAGGAGAGCATCAAGTTCCGGTACGCCCACTAGCATATCGTCAACAAATATGTCTTCATCCCGCTTTTCCTCCTTCTCAAGTAGCTTATCTCCAAACGTAGACGGTGCCGCTGCGAGCTCGACAACCTTCTCCACCGCCCGCTGAAAATCCAGCAAACTCACTCCGAGCTCAGGAGGGAGGCGGCGGAAGATATTTGTCGGGTCGTCAAAAAGCAGCAGGTCTGTGTCAGTCTTCACGCCAATGTCATTCAGCGCGTTTACCAGCTCGATTTGTAAGGGTGGTGAGAATTGTTGGAGGCGAGGCATCTTCGAGCGTGGTGTTGGTGGTACGGGTCAAAGTAGAGAACTAGTGCTGCCGCAAGCTCGCAAGCTGGCTGGACAGGGCTTGGCTTAGCTTGATTTTGAGCCAACTTATCAGAGCTTGTCCCAAATCCGGACGGCTTGCAAGCTGCTTAGTCACTGGTCTTCACGCTCTCTGATTGGTGGAGCTCTTCGGGAGGCCTGAAGCGCGCTGCCGACTACTTATTCGACTTGCAGCCGCGCGCAGCTCTGTAACATCGTGCAAGTCTCCTAGCTGCAGCAGCATCGTTTGTCCTATTCGAAAGATCCTTGAACCCTGCTGGCGAACCCGAGACGACCTCTTTCATGTCACCTTACTATATTTTACCAATGATATCCATGATATAATGGCTTCCCTCGGACTCCAGGTACTTGAAGGCTATGCCGTCATCTAAGTCTCGGTGAAAACCACAACAAATCGACCTGGGGCTGCGGGCCCCCGGTTTCCTGTCGGTAATCGTGCCTTTGCGAATGCTCGGGGCCTTGCGCAGTATGTATGATAAATTGCAGTACAATCACAGGTACACCAGTATGCTATTTGTGGTTACTAGTTGGTAGCCGATGTGTCCTCGAGTCCTAGGCTACTCGTAACTCAAGATTCACTCGAAACGCATTAGGAGCAATCCATCGCGGACAAGGCGTACGTCCCTTATAGTAGGCCAGTGGTTTGTAGTCAGATTCGCGCTCTAAGCCGGTCCTACTCGAGCTGAGCATTGAATGAGTACAACAAATAAATGCTGGAGCACAGTTATTTTCGATGCCCATCGCCCCGGTGCCCATCGCCTCGCCCGGGTCGGAAACGGAATCGAGTACCACGCTCGTTGAGCTCGTCGGCTCGTCGACCTTCGTCGAGCACAAGTCTTCTTCACTAGTGGTGAGAAAATCATCCCAAATAGGCAATACAGGTGCAAGCTGGCTTGCCGGCTGGGCTTGCGCGAGCTTGAATTTCAAGCCAGATACAAGCCGACGGGCTTAACTTGGCTTGGCTTGGCTTGCGGCAGCACTATAGAGAACCTTCCCAATCTAGCAGAGTTGGCGGCATAGCCACACAAGCGCCGTCCCTCCGGCACGCGAGTTGCATTCACAACCGTTTACCTCCAACCTCCCGACCAATCTCATAACCTCGATAGCCATGGTATCTGAAGCCTCCGAACCATCGCTGACCATCTTATGAACCTCTTATAAGCAGATCTCAACGTACATGCGATGACCACTATTGACAAAAGTTAAAACAACCGTGCTAGAGAAGCGCCGACCTGTGGACGCTCGTCTTTGCAACTTCCCGGACCTCGAAGACGTTGTCTGCAGGCAGCAAACTACGCACCGAACATGACATGCATTCCCATCAGTATTGTATCGGTTATTGGCTGTTGGTCATGATCTCTGTCGATCCCCCTGCCCCATCTGCCCTGCCGTCGACTGCGTCATGGTTGCCTGAGCACTAGCCGTATGATACGATTCGGACAATCGCGGCGACATTCCACCGCTTCACAGCGTTTTACTCCACACTTAATTTGGACGACGTTGGTGAAGAATAGATCCACTGGTGAGTTCGTCTCAGCTGGTTCTCGGTCCCACGCGCTTCCTGAGCTAGCCGTACGCTGACTGCGATCTCCATCCGCTCAGGCATTTCGCCGGAGTATCGTGCGAGTGGAGACGACGTTTTCCACCATCCCGATTGGAGGGAAAGAACGGTATGTCATCTGAACGATGGCATATTTTGCACATCTCGGCATTGCAAGGCCTATCATCATACTCGGTCATCTCTCTCCACCGGTGCACTGACTATCTAGGCTCCGCGCAGACCAAGCGTGAACTAAGTCATGGCGTATCCGTCAACCTTGTCCACTTGGGCAGTTCAGGTAGAAGTATGAATAGTCCAACAATGACCGAAGCCGGTGATCATCGATCCACGCTTCTCTCGCTCGACTGAGGTCAGCAATTCATCATGGGCGACAGCTATGAGAATTGGAGGTGAGGCAACGAATCATGTCCCTAGGAACTAGCATTGCTAACTTCCTGTTGAAGAGTCATCGAACAGACATTTGTAGAACCCAACTACTCGTTACTTTCCAGCGCGGGTAGGTTCCCACCATTCCTCCGTGGAAGATCATTCGGGGCCCTTGCTCATCTGTCATTGAACGTTTTAGTACTGCTATACTATGACTACCTCCTCACCATGCAGAGTGAAGTCCGACTTGTTTGGAGAACCCCGTGGAGTTTGGCTACCACGTTCTACATATTTATCCGCTACGGGATTATCATTGTAACGACCCTCGCAATTGTGCACAATTTCTACATATCGGCGTCAGGGCTTATCTGGACTATCGAAACGTGAGTCTACTACTTCCACCCGACCCGTAGCGCCTGATTATAGTCGGTCTGTTCTTCAGTTGCAAAGTATTGACCATTATCGGGATCATTGTCAACGCACTCAACTTTGCGGTCGTCTCAGGTATGCACTGTTTCCCGAAACCTCATCTCGACCGCTACTTGGCTCAAAGCAGCACATTGCTAGCCTTCGTAGCAATCCGCATATCGGCAATATGGTCCAGAAATTGGTGGCTCGGCGCGTTCTTGTTCTTTGTAGGCCTTGTGAACCCTGCATGTATCACCGATGTGCGTAGGACGCCTCCCGCTTAGTTGTATTCACGCTCTATTGACTCATAGTATTCGCAGTTACTTGCGTTTGGATTCAAAGCAATTCCTGGCCCACATCCGCTTGTGGCGTGCGTCAGCTATCTCAAAACCGACCACAACCATCTAGGTCCTCTTATGTGCGTTGATGTATCCATGGCTCTATGACTGATGTTAACGTGGGTCTATCGGCAGAATTAAATATTGTTGGTCAGGCTCTTTGCCTACTAGTACGAAACGCTGACAGGAAATACCAGTTCCGATCTCCAGCTCCGCGATCAGCATCGTGTATGAGCTCCTTTGCCTCTCATTGACAGCACTGAAGACGTTGTCGTTATACCGAGAGCAACGGAACACAGGGATCTCCACGCGCCTGACGTCGTTACTTCTACGTGACGGTGAGTTCCACTGAACACCCTGATATAAAATAGTCCGTTCAATGGAATCTGTCTCTCCAGGTATTCTTTACTTCACGTACGTTCGCTTTTGTGGATCGGGAGTATGCCACTCCTACTTAATGGATGTTGCAGCACCTTGAGCGCCCTTGCGCTTGTCAATATCATCTCTGCTTGCGTATGTCTCCTCAGTTGCGCCTCTGGACACATCTTAACATTGACCGGATGCGCAGCTTCCCTTGGGTCTGGTCTGTGGCTTATTGCATACCGATTTACGCAGGGAGAGGCTTTGACGCATCTCTTACAGATTCCCTACGACGTCCAGATCAACTCAACTCTCACTCGTGTGTAAGTGCCCAGATCAACTACTTCATTCAATCGCCTGAGCGACCTTGCATTATGTTGGCCGCTTCAGGCTCACACCTATCCTCACAACTCGGTTCATTGCAAACCTCAGAGCGATCCACCATCCTGACCCGTCCTCGTATGATCAAAATGACAGTGTTACATCTCAAAGATCTACGATTTGGTTTGACCATCCTGATCGGCATATCACCTCGCTGAGCATGCCCCTACGTACAAGTGGTGATTCTTATGATCACTACTCTGATGCGGAAAATGACTCGAGGATGTAGAAGAGGAGAACCATAGAATTTCATGCTGTCAATACACCATTCGTGGGCACCGCAGTACATAAATGCACGCGACATATTTATATTGATGTACTGTAGCGTAGTTTCTCCGGCTCGAGCCCATCTTCCTCTTCCTCCTTCGAACCTGTCTCCGAGCTCAAGTCCGAGAATATCGGAGATTTGCCGTGGCATCAACGCGGTGCGTGCCACCAAGCCAGTGGCGCCCACTTGCTACTTGCTATTGACCATCGCGCCGACTGGCTTAACCTCGTTCACTGGAGCCACGCAGGACTGCCTGCATATGCTGACATCATAAACCACACAACAAACTAATGATCTTGACCTGTTGAGCCGTCATGAGCACCACCTTGGACGCCATCATCTTCCTAGCGGGCTGGACGTACGTCTCGCTGGCGCCGTACACAAAGGTCGAAGAGAGCTTCAATCTCCATGCGACGCACGATGTTCTCATGTACGGTGTACGAAGCGAGACCCTGCAGAATGTACGGACGTTCCTCACTGCTAGCTGCTGAGTATTGACGGCTTCGGAATCATGCTCAAAGTACGATCACTTTGTGTTTCCTGGCGCGGTGCCTCGCACATTCATAGGCAGTGTCCTCCTTGCTTGGCTATCTCAGATATTCCTTCGCGTCTTTGGGCTCTTTAGTCATTTTAGGGACAAGATGGACGTGCAAATCATAGGTGCGTTTACAACTCTGCGGGGATGAGTTTGTTTTCTTATTGTCTTTAGTCCGTCTCGCCCTGACGAGTGCCAACGCGTTTGGACTCTGTATGTTACGTCGTGCTGTATCACGACGGTTTGGAGGGCCTACAAGTGTTCTCTTTGTAATCCTCACGTGTACGCAATTCCACTTGCCCTTCTGGATGGGCCGTACTCTGCCGAACATGTTCGCGTTATTCCCAGGCAAGTCGCTCTTTGTCCGCGAAGAGTCTCACCCCAAGAACTCAGTCTGTCGCAGCCAATGTTGCTCTCTATCTCCTAATTGACCGAGCTCCCAACTCAACCCGACCCTCCAAGGCGAATGTGCATCGTGCGATCGCTCTGTTGACCTTCGCGACTGTCGTCTTTCGGGCAGAGCTCTTGCTTCTCCTGGGTCCTCTAGTACTACAAACCCTTGTACGGAAATATACTACCATCAGCGGAGTTCTCAGAGTTGGCCTCCTTGCGGGAGGACTATCTGTTGGTGAGCATTGTCACTTTTGACCTCCTGCTTAGTCTACTGACGCAACCTATAGCTGCCACCGTATTGATCGATTCGTACTTCTGGCAAAGGTGGCCGCTTTGGCCTGAGCTCTACGGAATCTACTTCAACGTCGTCGAAGGCAAGAGTGCAGAGTGGGGTGTACGCAATCTTCTTACACTGTCCGGACACTTGTTCATATTACCGATCGTCATAGGTCTCGCCTCGCCATGCATATTTCACCTCGCACCTGCCTAAGCTGCTCCTCTCTACCTTACCCTTGTCGGTCCTAGGCGCAATTCTTGAGAAGAGAATTCGCGCTCTCCTAATCCCATACCTAGCCTTCGTCTTCTTGATCAGCGGGCTCGGCCACAAAGAATGGCGATTCATCATCTACGTGGTGCCCGCCTTCAATATTGCTGCTGCAAGGGCGGCCAGCTGGCTGTAGGTGATATTCCTCCTCTCCGTTCCGGCTCGTTTTGACAACATTATCCGCAGCTTCAGTCGGCCCAAGAACACGCTCTTCGGTAGACTGAGCTTCCTTGCCGTAGCGAGCTTCATTGCTGCGAACTGCTTCGCGACATTGCTTCTCGCTAGAGCGTCTTTTGCGAACTATCCCGGTGGTGCTGCCTTGTTTGCCTTCAACCAGGTTTTCGCTTCGGAGCAGAACGGTACGATGAAGCCAATTTGGATGACGATACCTACTAATCTCAATCATCTGGTATAGTACATGTTCACATCTCCAACCTCGCCGCACAGACCGGTGCATCGCTCTTCCTGCACTCGAACGCGCCCCCGTTCCTCCCTGGGCTCGACGTTGGCCACCCCACGAACTGGGTATACGACAAGACCGAGAATATGTCTATCCAAGCGCTCACTTCGTCAAGGGAGATCACACATCTCATTGCGGAGATCCCGTCGCTCTCTCCTTCCGTGACACAATACTGGACGCCTGTCGCTGTCATCGATGGGTTCAGCGGCTGGAGGCTACATACTGACGTGGTGCAGGCGTTCAAGGCCACAAAAGTGATTGATGGGCTGAAGGCGGTAGGGAACGTCTTGGAGATGGTGCGGAGCGAGAAGCTTGTAATTTTGCAGAGGAAGGCATAGATGAAGATGCACGCTTCCCATCACCAACGAGAGCCCTTGCAACACGATGCATGCGCGAATGATTCTATTGCTGAACGGGTTACGGCTAATAATACAAGATGCGTGGACAGCTTTCATGCGCTATCATTAGATTCGCGGACATAGATGCGCCATTGCAGATGCTCAATGCAACTTCATGCGCTATGTGTGGGGTGCCAGTGCTCCAAGATTGGGACTGCGACCTCTAGCGAGGCTTCGGTTACTTGCGCGCCGTCCTTCACCTTCTCGATGTCCACAGCGGGCTCGTCGTCGAGTACGAACTCTTCCAAGACGTCGCTGGTGCTCCGGAGGGGCTTGCGTTCGTCACGGCGCGACAGAAAGTACGTTGCCATCGCGAAGACCACTGGTAGCGCGACAAACAGTCAGAATGCCGCTATGGTACTGAGATTGAAGACGCACTCATCGAGAAGCTGATGCACGCCGTCGCGACGTTGCTCTTGAGCACCCTGAAAGAAACCCGAGGTCAAAGTATCCCACCACGACAAGGTATCCAAGCGCGTTGCTTCGTCCTTGATTTGTTGGACCCCGAAGATGTGCATATGCTCATAGTGAAGGTTTGTTAATGGTGCCGGTATATATATATATATGCTTACGAAGTAATAGAAAATCCATCACCTGAGCATGTCATATCAATAAGTACTGCGAGGACCTTCAGCTGTCGTCAGATAGACGTACCTAGTGGTGTGCTCGCGGTTGAGAGGTGAGGGGACAGGAACTTCATTTAGTTCGTTTATCCGATTTGCGTTGACTGACGGAGTTGCTAGTTCCCAGAGCCCATCGCGCGATATGAAGCTTAATCCGCTGTGTAGATTATCCTATTGAGAGTCAGGCTGACATGCTACTTATGCGGATCTAAGCGCTGAGTTTCGGGATTCCAGCCTCAACTCCGCCCGCGGTAGGAGCCTAGGTGTTTCCGTGCTCCTGGTCATTCAAATTCCCTCACTAGAGCCCGTTCATTTTAGCCTTGAATGCGGCATGACTGCTTTACCCCCTGCTACAGAGGTTGCACATCTGCTCATTGATGGTCCTACGTCAACTCCTTTCAGCGCTTACCGCACAATCGTCCTGCCAGCGGAAAAGGCGGCCCTCTCGAAAGGCAATAAAGCTAACCTCATCCACGTTCGCATTGTCGGCTACCTTCTCCTCCATCCTCCATCTCAAGCTGCTCGTCGGACTCTCTCACTCGAGATAGTCGCCTGCGGAAGAACAAACTTGAACGAACGACATGAAGCTGTCTTCGATCTCGGCGCGATGTACTTAAGACATTTTATATGCATCTGTAAGCTGCTATCTTCACTGTCGAGACCTCACAAACGTACCTGAAATCACGCATCAATAGTCAGAAAGTCGAGGGGAAAAACTCCAACCCCCTCGTCTCATCCGTCACGGCCGTCGTTTGATCGTGCAATGGAAGAGTGTCGCCAAGACCTGCAGCGTACCCCACGAAACCACACCAACGCGAAGGCCTCCGTATGGAAAAATCCCTCTGCCATATAGCATCGTGCTCACGACTCTTCCATAGGCTCTTGTGCGAGACAATTATCGGTGTATGGTTACCGGCGTGCCCGATTTAGATGCGATGTCACTGAACCTCACCTCCCCGACACCCGACGGCAATTTTGCGGTGACTCAATGTTCCCACATCTTCCCAGAGGCTCTGGGGAACGTTGAGATTGACGGGTCTACAGCGAAAGCGAGTAGTGCCTCCACTGTACTCTTGGCTCTCAGAATCGTTAATCGAGTGGAAATCGCTCCAGGAGCATGAAGCAGCGACCGTATGGACCATACTCAACCGATTCGGGTATGAGGATATCTCCGCGGAGCTCGGGTCGGCGGCTCAAGGAGCCAACTTGCATCGGTTGGAAAACATTCTCACGCTAGATGCGAAAATCCATCATCTCTTCAACACGTTGAGAATGTGGTTTGAGGCTGTCGAGGGCCAAGTATGCATTGCCTCTATCGTCTCATGCGCTGCGGGGACTCGAAACTGACGGTCTGTGACAGCCAAACTGCTACAACATCGAGCTCGCTCCCAACATGGCGAGACCGTTCTTTATCCCGCGAAGGGTGCAGTTCGTCTCTCATCACCCTGAACTGCCTCTCCCCAGCCCAAGGTACCTCGAAGTGCACGCTGCCTGCTGTCGGATCGCACACATGTCGGGTGCCGCCGATTACCTCGACCTCATCTACCGCCACATGGAAGAATTGAAGGTCTTGGCAAACAACGGCGCATCTGCAGACGTTCTCAGCTTTGCCCTTCATCGCCGTCTCGCAGTAGCAGAACCTGTCTAATGGAAGCTTGGTTTCCGAAAGTCAACAACATGGTATACTTCATTCTAATTCTTACGGTATTCATGCGACGTCTTAGACTGCCTCTCAAGAATGACAGATCGCAGTAATGCGCTACGAAGGCCCGCCAGCACAGATCGCGGGTCCTGTGTCCTTCCCAACAAGAGGCAAGGGTCTGGCTAGATGCTACCGCCAGATGTCCCGGAAGGCGCCGGGGTCCTCATACAGGACACACCTTCCGCGGCGACGCACGGCATCGCTCACGTACATGCGCAAACAATCCTCAACCAGGATCGCATAGTGCTCAGCACGTATGTGCCTCCTCGCTTGCGAACGGTCACTTCACAATGGCGGCCACTATATTGTAATGCCAACCTGTGGGCAAGGTATGGATGATCGACATGCGCACTCAGCGATACACTCATGCACGCTGACGCAGTCGCCAGGCCCTACGGACACGTTCCCGGATTGGAGAGAGCGGGATGCCTGCTTCGGGCCAGTCGCTCGTAGACGCCAACGCTACGTCCGCGAAGTTGCTGGAATGGCTTCTCCCCCCGTAACGATCTCTGACCAAGTAGCATGCACTCCAAGCACACTCGCGGGCGCATATGGCGGGAGGGCTTCAACCGTCGATTGGGTACATTTACTCTGACGAAGAGCGCGCTGACGTGAACTACTCACACGCTTTCACGTCCCGCAAACAACTTCAGTGAAGGTGCTCAAACGCGCTATCACACGGCCATCTAGCGTTGTCTTGCTCTCGAAAGATCAGGAGCACGTTGACCGGCTCGGCCTGTTCTAATTCTCCAGGTAAATGCCTCCGACCATCTAGTGTATGGGAGACGTACATTGACGTGACCAGGATACCCGAATTTAGCTGTGATGTCTTCGAACAATACAAGAACGGTTGCACTGCGGTTATTGTTGTTCACCAATGAGAGATCCCGCGATACGATGCTGCTCATTTGCGAATGATTCCATTGCTGAGTGCTCTGTGGATAACGACTGACGGTACAAGTTGTGCGAATAACCTTTCATGCGGGTCATCAGATTCGTGACGGAACCAAATCATCGTCCCTTTCTTGCCCTTGTGAGTGCCCTTACGACTTCAAGCGATGTGCGTGGGGTGCCGATGCTCCAGGGATGGGACTTCGATCTCTAGCGGAGCCTCAGCCACCTGCAACCCATGCTTCGTCTTCTTGATGTCTGCATCGGGCTCGTCCTCGAGCACGATTTCCTCTGAGACATCGCTGGCTGGCGTGCCCGCGCGAAGCTTCCGCGCCCTGCGCTCGTCGCGGCGCGACAGGAAGTACGTCGTCATCGCGAAGACCACTGGTAGATAGCACAACAAACAGTCAGAATGCCATCACAGCMANGMGGTAACGGGGGACGTACTCATCGAGAAGTTGATGCATGCCGTAGCGACGTTGCCCTTGAAAACCCTGAGGGAAATCCGAGGTCAGAGAATTCCACCGCGACCCGAGGTGGCAATATACCTTGGTTGCTCGACTTGTGGGAATATGACGCTGGTTAACGACACACATTAGCCTGATAATACAAGACAAAGGCCTCGAGTATTCTCACATAGGAAGCCAAGCCTGCATGACGTATGCGAACATGTTGCAGGATGCGACGATGAATGAACGTTCTGARTGGCTGGTCAGCTACTCTAATGGCACGTAGGGGGCGGCGCAAACACATACTCTCATTGTCATGGCCACTCAGCTCGTTCGCCCAGGCAAGAATGAGACCTGACAGCCCTCCKGCRCATCCAGTCTGAGACARAGAGCGTCAKYRAGRYMYAYTTRAGGASTTATYCRGAGATAYACTTRCGAAGTARTAGAAAATCCATCGCCTRAGGTCGTCAARTCAGCACTGYRATGGCGTTCAGCCGTCRTCAGGSGGRCGTACCGAGTGATATGYTCGTATAGTGGCGTCGCGGCGAGGACRATGCAAGTRATCATACTCCACGTCTATCTGARGGTMAGCATARACCAGGGATATGCGRCGTTCTGGGACATACCCCRGCGAAAATCATGGGYGGCCATCTTGCTCYGACAATGTCCGACCACCAAGCATAGATSAGSGCTAYCGTTGACAGTTGAGTRGATSRTYCCGTCTGTTGMTMGRMGAGNCGACTCACTCGTGACCACCTGTATAGCTTGAATYCCAAGGGGGTAGGTRTTGATTTGCCCAACAGTGTACACTTGATGGCCWGGCGTGTTRAAGCTCTTSAGCCTGGATGKATGATYCTNAGTGARGGTCCGGTGGWTACGGRCAGAYCAATAGCATACCAGAAAATCATAGAGTTSGCAGGCCCGYYYCCGTTGTTGAACTACRCYCAYGGTRAGYATATRAYGAGCCAACGCTCRCKGTMARACGTACCARGATGTACACTGAGAAKATGGTTAGCTGCGTTTCAATACCCAGGCTCGATACRAGCACTCACAAGGGACAAGCGTGTAAATATGCCATGTTGTGAAGAAGCCGAGGACCTGCTAAACAGTCAACGCTTGCCATCTTCACCGCGACAAGTGACCTGACCTTTTTCCGAGTAAAAGGTGCGGGCGGCTTCCTACCGATCTCAGCCATCCGCCTCTTACCAATCTCTATCTGCTCTTGTGTGTAAAAAATCGATGGCTTCGTYGTAGTCGGTAAATCTATGTCAGTYGAGGAAAACCTAAGTTSTATGCACATGCGGYGAATGGTCGAGTAGATGTACCCGGCATGATCAAGAACCCGAGCAAGGCGATTGGAATRGTAATGATTCCGTCRATGATGAAAAGCCCTGGGTGTTGCGATACTGCATGAGTGGATRTTTGCGGCTTCACACAACGYAATACGCACAYTTCCAACCTGCGAGGCCATGAACGCCRTTCAGGCCATTGTATGCACCCTGGAACCGTGTGTTGGTCCTTGAGAAGCAAYAGAACGAGYRTTACGACGTACYGTTTGCAGGAAGCCGCTGAACATCGGCCCCAGAGCACTTGCAGTCTATCAAKAAGTCAGCGTRCGAACAACTGCGGGAAGGTGTTGTCATACGCACATGGAATATGCATGCACGTTTGCCAAGTTCGTCGCCCTTATACCAGCTCCCAATGACRTATTGTATSGCTGGRTAGAAGGTCGATTCAGCGAGGCCTAATCTCATGAGAATGTGTTTAGTAACTATYTCCTTGAGACGACGTATCAGGCATACRCACCGACGAGGAAGCGCACTGCAACCAGTGTCTCAAAGTTCTTCGCACTCGCGAGCACCATGGTGAGGACGCTCCAAATGACCTCCATGGCGGGAATCTAGTAANGAATGGGCGCATYCATATGMCTGCACCTATCACCAAGACTTGTACGCAACGTACCCATATAGATGGCCGAATCCTGGTGATTAGCATACTGCACGAAATAGTCAGTATCATCGCTCAGCGGCGCAGATGCCGCTTGACAGCATACTTCGAAGGAATCTGTCCTATGACATATCCGCACGTCCACGCCGTCGTGATGTAATTGAGCTGGTTCCCATGCCTCAAGAACGKTGAGCRAACATGCTCTACTTCGTCATCRAGATGAATCTCACAATCCCAGACTACAACCAAGTCAGAACTGTCATCATGGTGGATGCTGAGMAATCACTTACTCCTCTTGCATCCCAGAGACGTATGCATTCTGTTGAACGTCGAYGATGTCAGAGCGGCGGTTCGATCCGTGTAAWRAATCAGAATTACCGTGATGTTTTGCTGGTCCAGGTACGTAGAGACGTGACTGTAAGTCAGGGAGCAGTCGTACGGAAGGAAGATACTCATTTGCTGAAGTAGGAGAGCGCCGCATACGTGAGGAGGCAAGCATCGAGTTTGAAGAGGAACCGGCGTTCAGCTGGAGGCTTGTCCCAAGTGTCCCTAGCRGATGGATCGGAGGATCGTCATACCAGCARGGTGCGTCCGAAGAAAACACTCCCACGCACCATATGTAGCTTGTCCACGGACGCGACTTCACGCGATGAACAGACATATTGACGGATGACTCGGACAAACTGGAGGGAGCTGCTTGGACGCAGGTCCGGGAGAACACGCAACTCTCTACCCATTGCTAAATACCGTTCAGTTCGCTCTCGCCGCATTGCTAGCCGACCAGGCACTAGTCAATGCTAACCCGCTGTAGATAGAGCGGTTGGAGATTGCACCATGGCGGCAGGCCTGTGAATCAGGATGGTGTTCTATGGTCAAGATGGACTATCAAGGTTGTAGCACGCAAGATCGCACAATTTAGAAGCATCACCTCGAGCTGTCGCCCTATCAGACTGCGGATATTCAACACTCACAAGAGCCTCCTGCAGCCGCTGGTAGTTTGAGCGTCCAGGAAGATCACAGTATGTGTGATACTGGCGGGTGACGATACCGTACATAGTAGGTATACGTAGTGCACGGATCGTTTGTTCAAAGAGATTATTAAGCGCCCAACTACGGTTGAGAAACTATSYGCCAGCGCTTAGTCCGTAACTTGACYRTKAACTTATTCAATTCAGRYCGAARGCTACTTTCCTTGCTGGTGAASTGACACACGTCTAGTCATCATACCGCCARGCCTGGGCGAACGTACTTTATTGTCGTCAGAGTGTCGGCACCTGCACATCATGAAGACAGATGCTTGCGTTTATGCCGGGKCCGGGAAAAGCAACGGTAAGCGGGTCCCTNNNTTGTCTCTCTCGGGCCGTGTGCTGAGTCGCCGTATCACTCATCSAAGTCTGTTCTCAGAATGTATGCATTAGCAGCTATTGACAGGTGTAGACGGTCTGTYGATACCGGTCTGCTTACAAAACTGCGGGAAGACTGCAAGCATYMACAATCCGARGAGTGTGAACGGCTCSTTGATGGTCCTCCATTCAGTCACGACTTMTCTTCAGCCTRCAGATAAGCAAGGTGTGGAGCATGGGATCAAAGTCACAGGACAATTCGTCGTACTTCGTCAAGGTCTCACCATCCCGGATTGCGATGAGGTGACTTGTTCCCATCTCGCATAGGCGCGCCAATACCTAGTCCTTCGCGATGACGGTCMAAAGCGTTCAAAAGAGGTGCTTCAGTTGGGCATACCCACCACGCATCCCACTACCGGATCCATCACCTCCCCCGYCGTCGCCGTCGATCACACGCGTTAATCATGCCCGTTCCGGTCCYTGAGCTTGGTTCCTTCAATTACGTCCCGGAGACGAAGGTTCGTGGGYTGCAGATCCCCCGCGCTCGGGACCGACCCGAGAAGCTCACATCGTCGTGTTTCAGGAGGATCTCGATTGGGCAGATCTAGTGACGCTCGACTTCAGCAAGTACGGAACGCCGGAGGGTAAGAAAGAGCTCGCGAACGAGCTCATTGAGGCTGTCCGCAAGCACGGCTTCTTCTACGTCAAGAACTTCAATATCTCTCAGGAGCGCGTCAACCGCCAATTCTCCATTGGCAAACAGTTCTACGAGATTCCGCTCGAGGAGAAGCTCAAGTACGTCCCGGATGGGCTTGGYAGGTCTCGAATTGCGTCGATCATAGGATTGGGTYCTCATTTGCCTCCGCAGACAACGGYGCCTTCAACGGTTATGTACCTGCCGGTCGCAGGATGTAAGTCGCATATCGAATCTGCTTCTGAACTTATCTCAATGGAAGATAGCCTGGACGCAGCCTCTGGTTTGAGGGATCGCGTTGAGATATACAACATTCCGAGTAAGTAATGTTCAAATACTCCGGCCGAAGATGCCAATGACACTGATCTGCCATTTGATTGTAGAGTTCAACGGCGACTTCAAGCACGAACATCCTGCTATCATACAGCAGAACCTCCCTGAGATCGAGGAGTTCGCACGTGTGAGTCTCGTACTATAGAGATATACTGCTCGAACGGATACGCTGAAACACACAAAGTCCTTGCATAGCGAGGTTCTCGACCCCTTGCACGTCCTTCTCGCAATCGCTCTAGAGCTCCCTGAGGACTACTTCACAAACATCCACAAATACGACGTCAAGAGCGAAGTAAGCGAGATTTTWATGCTYRGATTCCGAATCTCCATCGAWGACATCTCTTGAACCCCTTTTCAGGATCACCTACGTTACATGAAGTAYTCCAAGTACACGCCAGAAGAGAACAAGAAGATCGGGAAGCTCTGGGTGCAAGGCCACAGTGACCTCGGTTCGTGGACGTTRCTCTTCCGCCAACCCGTCGCCGCGCTCCAGATCAAGAACAACACCACCGGCGAGTGGAAGTGGGTSAAGCCCCAGGACGGCACACTCACGGTYAATGCGTGTGATGCCCTTTCGTTCTTGACGGCCGGTTACGTCAAGAGCACGATTCACCGGTATGTCCTGGCCTATACCACTGTAGGCGTCYRAACGCACTCTCACACGGCGATCCAGCGTCGTTTCGCCCCCGAAAGACCAAGAGCACGTTGACCGGCTTGGCCTGCTCTACTTCTCCAGGTACATGTCCTCSATCGTCTGTGTATGAGAGACGCACATTGACGCGCTGCTCTCCGACAGGCCTCACAACGATGTCAAGCTCGCAACCGTKCAATCWCCTGTACTCCAGCGCGAGGGTTTCACACAGAACGATTTCGAGAAGTCTGGCAACCCCGTCCCCACTATGGAGGGTAAGCTTCGCATACTCCYTATCCCTGAAACTGTGCTGGAGTTGACATCGATTTGATGGCTAGAATGGACGTTCGCTAAGCAGAAGTGGCAGAGGACGAAGAACGTCATACGCGGAGACCCCAAGTTCGAGACTGCGCAGATTCTTCCAGGCTGGCAGGAGAAGGTTTATGCGTGATACTCCATGTGGGCGAACTCGTTGGGATATTTTCGCAATCGTTGGATGAATGTATCTTGACAGTGTATTGTATTCGGATCATCACCTGTACAACCCAGAGGCATTCCTTTCATACCTAAGTACGTGTCGAGGCCCGACCGCAGCTGGGACCATCCTAGACAAACCGGCCCTGCGGCATGACCTATCACGATCCCTCCGATTGCGCGGAGAATTCTCCCGCTGTATACCAAAACTCACCATGGGATCGTTGGGGAGTGCACACGTTGAAGGCCAGAAGTCTAGACGTGATCATTATTCAAGGAGTCGTGACTGCGAGTGGTAATACATTTGTAGTACAAAACAAAGATGCGAGGTATAACTTATGTGCACGAAGAAATCCAACACAGCGGGCGGGTGAGTGTGGAGTGGGGTAAGGAGAAGCGAAGCGAGAGAAAGGTAAGTATAGACAGCGCAGAATAGCCGGATTACGAAGGTACGAAAGCGACCGGAGCAACGAACGCGCGACGAACAGAGCTGGAGGGAGGGGTCGGAGGTAAAGCGGGAAGGGCGAGCAGTGTGTCCAGTGTACGAAACGGGCACCAAKAGAAGCGCGCAGAGAGGCCCCCAGTGCATCCAGACGCGCAACACATAGACGATCTACGCCRGGGAGATCGTAGGAGAGCGCGAGCAGCTCATCCGTAGAAGGTCCTGCGAATCAAGATCCCGTCAGCATCCGTGCAGACTTGTCCAACCACCGAATTGTCACTCACCCCCTTGCCGTAGTGGATATCGGCTTGAAGTCCGTTCGCCCAGACTCGACGAAGTGCTGGAGGACCTGGGACCARTCCTCCCGGGTATCCCACGTGATGCGGGATGGYGAGTCGACCTCGACGGGCATGACCTGGCTGATCTCCCCGCACTGGATGAGGACGACTGCACAGCCGATGCCTCCGCTCTTACGACACCGCTCTTCGCGACGGAGGATGTCCTGCCCGACGAGGGGGTCGTTATCGGTCACGTACGTCCGCGGAACGATGTGCGTCGCCTTGATTGAGAATCTGTGGGATAGCCACGACACGCTGTGAGCACGAGTGCGATGACGGATGTACAAGGTTCGCGACCACTTACCGACGAAGAGGGTCTGATGATGAGTGGCGGTAGTTGAGTTCGATCAGAAGGGCGTTTTGGCGGATGTTGGAGGGCAACCGCTTCAGTTGAAGAGCTTGGAAGCCTGCCCAACTGAGGAGAGAAGAGTGCGCAGAGACAAACTTCCGGAGGTTCTTGACGAGACTCTCGTCGATTGAGTTGTGCCCGGGCTGCTTGGCAGTTGAAATCTGCGACGCAGTGTGTTGGCAGATTTGCCGGTGCGATGGCCAGTGTGCCTTCTGACAATCCTGAGACTATAGAGAATATGTTAGRTAGGTCCTCAACGAGACGACACGAAGTRAGGAGGRACTCACGCAGTACTGTGTTGTCATCTGTAGGAGAGCCAATGTAATGTGAGCGAAAGTGATCGAGGTCAGAGAACAGYCTGGACTYACGCAGCCACCACAAAGGCGGAAGCGACCAAGATGAGGTTGTTCTACTGCTCCACACTGGTCGCAGAGACGRTATCCTCGTKGTTTCGGAGCTGCGTGGGTCGGCGCAGTGAAGTAGTTGGCGGCAGCGGGCTGGGTGTATACAGCAGCCATTTCGAATAGTAGACAGATATTGCGGTTGGGTGAAGCGTATCTGAGGTGACTCGTGCTGATCCCGCCATGGCTTCATGCTCTGCGTTTTTATAGGGAAGATGGGACATGCTGTACTGAATATTCGTTGAGGCGTATGTGGAACGCGGTCCTGGGCAAAGTCGCAGCGCTTGTGGCCAATTGTAATCGACGCCGGCGCTCACGCCACTCGGTTTCCTTTYTGGGGGAGGAGATTACCGATGGGTTCTTGTCTTTTTGTCTCTGTCGCTCACGCGTCGAGGCTCGCTCCGTCTCACCCCGTCCGTTATTGTCTCGGCTGCGTTCTCGAAAGTAATATTTCCTCCGTTCCATCTCCTACACAAAAGATCCATCGACAGCGTGCATACGCTCCAGTCTCCTTTAACAAAAAGCTCGGCCCGCACCACTTTTTGTCTCGCCCTCGCTCTGACGACCGTACGCGATTCTCGAAGTCTGTTCGAATCTTCGTCCTACCACGACCCCAGAAGATGTCTCGTCGAGCCGGCATCTGTCAATGCTGCGGTACTGAYCTGTGTCTGCAGCTCACCCATCTCCGCGCGCTGACGCGCCCGMGTCACGGAGTCTCGACCTAAGCGCTGCCGAGCTGGYATACTTCAGAAATGAAGCCTACGGTGTGGACGAGATGCATTGCCCTGGGCTTCGAATGATCCATTCATCCAGCCCCTTGGCCAAGGTTCAGCATAAGCAGCCTCCGTACATCCTCCGTGGGCATGCGCCTGGAATATCGATAGCTTGGAGCAGCGAGAAGATCAGCCAGCCGACAGAACTTCGACACCATTAATCACCACGAGATTGCGCAACGCGTAGGGATCACCTACATGTCTGTCGAAGCTGCTATAACTTCTCGACATGGCGCATCGCTTTCTCGTTGATCACCAAACTTTACTGAGCGGWCTTCGCCCCGCATGCTGTGCATCCACAATCTAACGGTGCCAACCACAGCTCTCCCTCGTCTTAGTATAGATGGTRCCATCTTACAYGATCTTCGTCCTTTGYGTTCTTGTTTAGTAGGTGAGCTTATCCCCAACGTTCACATTAGTTGACGTTTCGTCTATATTGATGCTGACAGGAGCTTTGAGTTGTGCACGCCTAGCGCTCAGAATGTGGCGGATGGCTGTGAACTGCTATCGAGGGRGTTGCATCCATTCCATAATGTTCGTCATGCGCTGGCCGGCGCAGCTTCCGCTAGYAAAACCTCGGATGCGCCTTCCATTGCATTCCCGAGCAATTGACCTGGGTGTTCGCGCCATTCCTATTGATTCTGGGGATCKGGCCCGCTCAGGCTCAGGCYAAAGGCGACAAGCTAGGCGTAACCCCGGTGAARGGACTCAATTGATTCGTCTCATCTTATGCGCTTTCCCCAGTCGCCAGAATCCATCTTAAGCTCGAGCTATGAAGAAATAGCTTCTAGTGCAGTACTCCTTGTTGTAACCAACAAAGGTATGTGTGGCCATCTAGCTCCTCTCTAGACGCTTTCCAGGTCTCATGGTCACCAGGCCGAACGCCGACGGACGATTAGGCATTCAACGTCGGCATTTATGACTATGCTCTCTCATCTGCAAGCGCTGTGGCAAGCTTTCCCGGTCATCATCGAGCGCCCGCCATGCTTGTGTAGTGTTGTGGCATGCATACAGCCCGCAGTCCCGCAGGTCCCGCAGTGTGCATATGTCGTGGTGCGTCCGATCGCTCCCCTCCATACGCGTAATTCACAGCAATCTAGACTTGCACCACACACGCCAGCGCACATATGGTGGCTGCTAACCCAGCTTCATGACAGGTACAGCGCTGACGCTGTTCGTCAAACAACTAGTTACAATCACACCAGATTCCCAGACGGACTTGTCGCAGCCGGCTGCTCCAGAGAGCCATCCACTAAGACGCAAAATTCTCGGCGCATCGCCAAGCTGCYCAAGCATACTGTGCTTGTTCATGCGGCTTTCTGCTAGATACCCAGCATGACGCCATGTTCGAGAATCGAGACGCAGCCCAACTTGTTCCTAGTGCGATGGACGGACACGGGCGTCCGGCGCAATCTCAGTAAGCAACAGTCTCGCTCACTGATGTCCCAGGTTCAAGCTTCTGATCTTCACATGCCTGGGTACTGTAGTTGAGCAGTGGTTGCGCACGCCCATCCGAACATCGACGACAGCTCCGGATGTGGCGGCGGGGCATGGTATGATGGCGCAGACGGGCGCTAGAGTCCAGGGGTGGCGGGCGGGGGCTGCTGGARAGGCGGGAGAGCTCGGGATTGGCCCGATCGGGATATGATCCGCCCCGTGTCAAGCTCCGTCAGCCACTCAGCCACAGACTGGGATCTAGATGGAAGGAAAGAAACAGTCAGAACTTTTCCGCGTCAACACATAACCACTCAGTTGCCCTAGTCGCCCACCGCCTTGCATTACCCACCCACATCCCCATCGCTTCCATCACCGGCGCGTCGCGTTCCTACATAACGTCCCAACTTATCACCAATCCCCCGCTAGGCGGTCTCGCGCTGCTTCCCTCTCACCGTCTACCGTCGGACCATCCACCTTTACCTCACCATTCCATCACACCCGCAGGCTGCTCTTCCCACCAGATCCGCCGCCTAGTCGAATTACCTGTTAAGTGCGGGCATTCACCCCGTGCATACGAAAGTAACCTCTGCCAGTGCGGGCGGCTTGACCATCCACCAGCCCATTAATACTCACTCGAACCATGGATCACCTACCTCCTAATCACTTCCTCAACCTCCCACGTCCCGACGTCTTCGCGCCGACGTTGGTGGGCACCCCGGACACTTCCACGCTCGCCGCGCACGACTTCGACGTCGACACACGTACCGGATTCATGCCTCCTGAACCCCCGCTCACCCGTCTACCCGGCGCATGGGAGCCCTGGGAGGCCGTCCTGGAAGACGCGATACAGAACAAACTCCAGCTCGCGGAAAGACCCGATCTCTCCGATGAAGAGAGGGCCAAGTCTGAGCAATGGCGCGACCGTGTGCGCGAGGTGAGCCTGGGTTCCTGATCCGTCCGGTGGGCCGCAGGAGGGCTCATGCTTCTGCGACGATAGCTCCCGATTCTGCCTATAGTGGACCTGAAGTCGTCTGAAGTCCGGCTCCGACGCGCACACCACGTACTGGCGTGGATCATGCACTTCTACGTGCACACTACCCCCACGTCGGTGCACAACATCCATATACCCCCGCCCGTCACCGTCCCCCTCCTCCAAGTCTGCGCACAGCTGCAGCTCCCACCTGTTCTCACCTATTCAGACGACGTACTCTATAACTGGGCCTTCAAGACGCCGCCTGCGTCGAACATCCTGTTTTCTCCAAAGCAGGAGCTACACAACCTCCGCTGCCTCACGCTTTTTACGGGCACCCGGGATGAAGAGGAATTCTACCTCTCATCCGCCCGTATCGAGCTGCGGGGTGTCGAGGCGCTTTCCGTCATGCGGGCGATCATGGACGAAGCGTTCGTCGGAGACACCATTGCTATCCGACGTATCACGGCATACCTGCGAGCTCTAGCCGACGTCATTCAGGACTTGAGACAGCTACTGGCCGGTGTGCGGCAGGGGTGCGATCCACAAATATTCTACGACGAGATCCGTCCGTGGTTCAAAGGCGCGGACTCGGACACGAAGGGTCGCAAATGGATCTTTGACGGCATCGAGCTCGACCCGACGCTCGAAGAGCCCACCGAGCTCTCGGGTCCCAGTGCAGGCCAGAGCTCTCTCATCCACGCCTTGGACATCTTCCTCGGCGTAGACAAATACTCTCACTCCCACTTTGCCGCTGGCCGCCCTCAGAGCAGCCCCTCCTCATCCGCATCCTCGTCCTCCTCGTCGCTGCATGACTCCCTGGCGCCATCGACCCCATCATCTGCATCGAGCTCCAACGGCTCTCCCACTACGATGGCGTTCAGTTCCGCGCCGGGCCCTCCTCCCAAGGTGCCTTTCCTGACGCGCATGCAGTCATACATGCCGCNGCACCACCGGGCGTTCCTTCGGCACCTCCAGGCGAACCCGCGCCCCCTGCGGAGGCTGGTGGAGCAGTCAGACGACGCGGCGCTCCGGGAGGCATATGATGTCGCGGTGACCGCGCTCAAGGAGTTCCGCGACGAGCACGTGCGCATTGTCGCGCTCTACATCCTCATTCCGTCGCGTAAGGCTGCTGGGGCGGAGGAGGCGAACGGCGGGCCCAAGGGCACGGGAGGTACGGACGCTTTTCAGTTTGTGAAGGGCGTCCGGGACCAGACGGCGGGCGCGTTGCTTTCGCAGCAAGCGTAGCAGTATGTATAAGGAAGACTATGCGAAGTGTGCATTTGAGATGTCTACTTCACATCAGTCGTATAGACAAGTCCTTGTTTTCTGCGGCAGTTAGAGCCGATGTGCACTCTATGTAGTTTTCAGGCTGTGCAAAGTCAATTTCATTGTCCAAGTAAGCAGCACGGACGTCGAGCCGTCGTTCTCGTGTGGATGTGACCTGAGTTCAGAGCTGTTGGGTGGCTGGCGGACGCGACTTTACGCGAGCTGGTGCCACAGGTGCGTCAAGGAGGCGCCGGGCCGATTGTTTCCGGCGCTTAGCGACCCATAGCAGAGCTGCAGCTGTGTTCGCAACTGGCCACTCTGAGGAGTTCTTCTCTACTCCCACCATCCTCTCCCGTTGTCCTTAGATCTCGTCTTCCCGTCCCTCTTCGGTCTTATTTTACGGCTTGAACGGCCTCACGCAACGCATATCTAGTCTCATAGACGATAAATCGACCCAAGATGGATGATACCGTGATGGACGAGGACACCAAGCGGTTCGACTCCGTCAAYGCAGGGCAYGAGGAGGATAACCAGCCCGACCCTGATGAGCCTCTCATGATGGATGCTGGGCTGGGGAAAGTATGGCTGGTCAAGGTGCGCTCTGCATGRCCGCAGTTCCAGAGCAYACTCCGAACTRYCSACCTCCTTTGCCTCTCCYGAAGATTCCCAGACACCTCATGGAACGTTGGTCAGCAATCGACGAGGAAGGCATCCACCTCGCCAACATCCGCATCTACCACCACGCCGAGTCRTCYCTAGGGCGTCGTCCACGCATCGTACTCACRCTCCCGCCKGACCCTGCGCATCCGAGYGACCCGGATGAGTACGAGCTCGAGATGGTCAACCAGGATGTCGAAAACCAGATCGTTGTCGCTGAGCGCGAGAAGGAGCCTGGCACGGGAAGCCGTGCGCGCACCACGATCCTCACTGGCTCCGTCAAGCATGAGTGCAACATGCGTCCAATGCTGACTGAGCGATACCGCCAGCAGCTCAAGGCGCGGAATCGGGCCGCGAACCAGCCCAAACGAACGACGATGCGCATCGAGGACGCGCACCCYGGCGGCCGTGGAAGCATCAACATGCTCACGAGCGGGGCAACCAACCACTCAGGCTTCAACCTCGTCGTGCGTACCTTCCCTCTATCGCGTCTTCATGACTCGCCGTGGCAACCCATGCCTGCGGAAACTGACTTGTCTGCGATCATGCCATRYACAGAAAACAAAACCGAAGCCACAAAAGGGGCAGTTCGAGCGCATGGCTCGTATGCCGCGCGACCAGCTGCTCGACGAGCTCTTCCGCGCGTTCCAGGAGCGCGAGCGGTGGTCCATCAAGGCGCTGCGCGAGCGCACRCAGCAGCCAGARGCGTACCTCAAGGAAGTYCTCAGCGAGATCGCGTTCCTCCACCGCAGTGGGGAGTTCAACGGCTCGTGGGAACTCATGGCGAAYTACAAGGGCGAGGGAGTAAGTTGGTTGCTCTCACAGGCTCCCTTCCTTCTATTGYGCTCTTGTTTCTGTYGTGTGGTTACTAAAGGTAGCGCAGATCAAGGCGGAAAATGTACCCATCCCGCCTGGGTACGACGTCAAGGCAGAAGATGTCAACATGGAAGACGAAGACGACGACGATGATGACGAGGACGACATGGAGGAAATCTCATGATCGACATGCATCGTGCAGTCGTGCACAGCGTGGCAATTAGGGAGGGTTAGAGAGAGAGAGAGNACATGCATATACATTTTGGGGCCTGGCACACACGGACGCTTTGTTGCGGTGACATGCGTGTCCCACTGGCACACTACACGACCACCGTTTTTTCATACATGTATTTCTACATCGCCGCACAGTACACAGTCACGATCCTAGCATATTCACGCAATACATTCTAGTTACCCTACTACTAACACTCYCATCAATACCGTTCTAACTCTACTGGGACGCGATCGTNNGCNTNCNNAGTCATACTCTCACTGGAGTGGTCCTCATCCAATACTCATTCCTGCCTTGCTTTCACACCACCACCTTCCGGCACCCGGGCTACTCTCTCTCGCACATTTCCCGGATGTCTCTGAATCCCAAGGCCACGGCAGTCGACCTCCTCATCCTCGGCGCAGGCTGGACGTCGACCTTCCTCATCCCGCTCTGCCAAGCGCGCGGCATCTCCTACGCCGCCACCTCGCGGAGCGGGCGCGACGGCACGCTCGCGTTCGCGTTCGACCCGCACGCGCGCGACCCCGCGCCGTTCCGCGTCCTGCCCGACGCGCAGACGGTGCTCATCACGTTCCCGATCAAGGTCGAKGGCGCGTCGCGCGCGCTCGTCGAGCTCTACCAGCAGACGCGGCACGCTGCCRAGCCTGRCAAGACTGCATTCATCCAGTTGGGATCGACAGGAATATGGGATGTGAGCAGRCATGCTTCAGCAGCCCCAAAYCTGTSTAYRGTGCTCATCCCATACGTTGATCACTCCCAGGGCGGGCCTACRCTGAAGGGCACAGGSCATGTATGGACCGATCGTCACTCCAAGTTCGACGAGACGAACGACCGCGCAAAAGCGGAGATGGAGCTCCTCGCCCTCGCGCCTACCGTCCCTACAACCGTGCTCGATCTGTGCGGCCTCTGGGGYGGCCAACGRCAGCCCARAAAYTGGGTGTCCCGCGTCGCACCCACCAAGGACGCGCTCAAGCAGAAGGCGAGTTTCATAGTYCCTGGATCGTCCGTAGCATCGGCCCGACTCACCGCCAAGCTCATAYWMTACAGGGCAGCATACATCTGATCCACGGCCTRGACGTYGCCCGYGCTATACTGGCCGTTCACGCACARWTYGACCGCGCCGCAGGWGAGCGCTGGCTRCTGACTGACTTGCGGGTGTATGATTGGTGGGAYTTGGCCTCGGCGTGGGGCGAGGAGGGCAAGCARGCGCGTTGGGTGCGRGAGTTGATGCAAGMGGAGGGCTTGAGGGCCTTGCCTCGGTCYCCGGAGGTGATCGGCCGCGCGATGGACAGCAGGGAGTTCTGGACGACGTTCGGGTTGGAGCCGGTCAAGGGACGAGCGGGTCAGGAATGACAATAGACGACCCGATAAATTCCACGAGGATATAGCGTACAACAAACAAGCRGAMAATGTTCCAATGAAAGRNGTGRTWMGGTCAAGCTGAGTGAGAAGAGTGGAWGTCAGGACTGYGCANANAGAGCARSGACRGCGTRCTMACAACGATTACTCGGGGGGTTTGTGGGTTTCTTGGGCTTCTTCCTYGGCATCCTTTCRTAYGCATTCGTATCATCCGAGTCACTCTCGAGCTCATGAACCACGCCGCCTCCTTGCGGATCCCTTGTGGCCGTWCCTCGACCTGAGCCCTCAGMATGGTCGCCRTGGTCRTGGTC